>VMOF01000035.1:54246000-54369219 GCA_011764245.1 Trialeurodes vaporariorum | reverse complement strand
GTAAGAGTAGAGTGTCCCCTCTGTATATATGTGTTACATCCGTGGTAATTAGGTTAGGTTGACATTTTTGCCGTTCATAGTGAGGTTATTCCAAGATATCGGCTGTTCCATCTCTTTATACACTGAAAAATAAAGAGCTAAATTTAACTAATTTATAATTAAAAGTATGGACACCACTTAAAAACTGTTAGTTTGATTATGTAAATTAGTTAAATTAATTAACTCCGCGCTTTGTTAATTCAACTATATTTCAAATATTCTAAATAGTTAAACTAACAGTTTTTAAGTGGTGTCCATACTTTTAACTAATTCATCGATTTTTTTTCAGCGCATATTCTTGATACATTACATTTTGTATATTAAAACAATCTTATTGACCCCTCTGCTGTAGCACAGCCACACACGCACTGAGGCACATCTATATTAAGAATACCATATAAAGTTAAAAGTGACTGAACAGAAAAGACAGTTCTCAGCAATCAAATTATTTAACGCACTGCCGTTAAACATGCGAAAATCTTTTCAAGATGACAATATAAACCTACTAGTGGCCGGTGGCCGCTTCGCGGCCAAGCTTTCCATTTCGCGTCTTGCGCGTGATTTTTGTTTATTTGAGCTAAGACTTTGACTCGATATCATCCAATCCCTAACTCCGTTTGCTATTCGCCCATCTAATCTTGCTCCGAAGAACGAAATCTAAAAACTTACTCTATTATTCCTGAAATACTAAAGTGTTATTTTCTCAGGTACCAAAGGTTTAGAAAACAGGAGTCATTATTTGGAGGGGCATAAATAGCATAACCCCCGCCCAAACCCCCTTATATGAAACTTAAACATTTTTTAGTGGTAGTCGTTCTCAAGAGGGCCCGATCAAAAACCGCCAATTTTTTTTGGCGCTCATGGAGACGCCGAAACCCCCAAACTCGGCGCATTTGGATGCACCGTATTAGCGCATGTGGATTATTCGATTTAGAACTGTACAGAGAAAAGAAGGGAAGGCGAGAAAGAGATAGCGAGAGTGCATGAGAAACCTGAATTCACAATAAAATGAGAAGTTCAGGATAAGCAAACAAATACGCATGACCGAGATCGCACACCTACGATAACCTTTCGTTGAACTGACATGACAATAAGACATTGCGTTTCAGTGAATATCAAAAATCTATATGTGAATGGAAGAGAAACTTTGCGCGGGAAAACTATGCCTTTTCCAAACAGCCCTTTATTGACGACAGTAATTTTTTGAAATAGGTTGGCTCGAAAATTTAGGCAAACTTCGTCTAAGATTTTAGGGTCATTCTTTTAGCGCTCTTTGACCACTGATTTTGCAGCAAATTGCCGTTTTTTGGCTACTTTTTCAAAAATTCCTTCGTGTATGTTTTAGCGCTTTTGGCTTATCTTTTTCGGGAATCGGCGCTTTTGAATGGTCGCCTCCCCCCCCCCCCCCCCAAATGATGAAATTCCTATTTTTTAGAGTTTTTTTAGACACTTCACGAAGCTCATGTTTGTATAACCACGACGCAACGAGTCCATCGGACCTAGTTCCAGCATCTAAGGGCATCTCAAGTTCACCACAGAGTTTTAGTGTGAAGTCAACGGTTAGCCAAAAATTACATCAATAATGCACTCATCGGTTGCAATCGGTTGTGACAAAACTCGCAAAGCGTTCCAAACTATCTCGACCATTCTCCCGCCGTGACCTCCAATCCCCATGTGTATACCCATCTCTTTCTAGTTTCCTGATTCGTATACACAGGGCCTCGTATTACGGCATGTTAATAGCAAATTCGCATTAAAATTGAGAAATTCATTTCTGCCAAAAAATATTTCACAAAAGATGTCTCTACATACGTTTTTTTTTTTTAAATTAGAGTATAGCTGTACAACATGAGGGTTACGTGAGAGCAAGAGAGACAGTTTGTCTTTGTTTGGAACGCTCATCACCGGATGCCGTCATCACCAAGTCATCACTAAAAGAACCATCTATTTTGAAATAAACGTCGCACTGGCCCACTAATATTACTGCACAGATTAAAAAATAACAGGTATACAATCAAATGAATCATAAAAACTACATACTCAAGGCTCAAGAGATCTATCGAAACTTTGTTTTCTTTTAGGCGCACCGTAGGTACTACGTGCGCCTATTGAAATCGGTCTGCTACTCAATAGAGTATACTACGCCCCCTTGTGGTCAAATGGCAAAATGAGCTTTTTTGATGTCGTGATTTTTAGGTTGTTTCCTGTTTTTTTTTCATGCCAATTTCATTTGAAAAGTTAATGTTTTCCCAATCACGACTGAATTTCGAGTGTGTTGGAAGTAATTAGATGTTCATTGATTCACGTTTTCTTAAAGTTATTCTACTTCAAAAATTTTTCCTAACCTCACTTTCTGATTAGTGATTATTTCAAATTGTCCCGGTTTTTATTCTAGGTGATCCAGTGAACCAATCATTTGCCGTTCTGAATGTTTGTGTTTTTGCATGTAAATGTATGTAACTATTTTGGTCAAACGCAAAACGGAGAGTTCCAGCAGCAAGAATTCTGAACTTTCACTATCTCAATGCTCAGAATTCTCATTTCTCTTTTGTTGATCTGATGACTGTTCAATGTTCACTTTTAATATTTAAATATTTTTTACGCTGATGATTAGAATTAGAGACTGATTAGGTGTTTTGAGGTTGAGGTTCTTTCTAAAACTTGTGTTAGCGAGTCAATTTCTCCTGAAAATTATGTCAGCGTATGTGCTGTTTTTACTGAAACTTGAGTGAGCGCACAGTTTTGAGCAAAAATATTTTCAAGCGTTATACCTAAAAAAAAAGAAAACAAGACGGAACGGGAGAAAATGGGGAAATTGAGCTAGCGCTCATACTTTTGCTGGAAATTAAAGTTGTGCACCACAATTTGGTGAAGATTAAGTTAGTGCGCTTACTTTTGCTGCAAAATGGATCAACTCGCCATGTCTTTCTGAAAATTGTGTGATCTCATCAATTTCTTCTAAAAATTATGACAGCGCGTTGGTTTCGACTGATTCTGAGGTGAGCGTGCTAATTTGAGCCAAAATTATTTTTGGCGCTAATAATCAGAATTTGAGAAAATAGATTAGATTGAGTTAGCGCTTACACTTTTGCGGAAAAGTGGGATCGACCATCACAATTTGATGACAAATAAGTTAGCGCGCTTATTTTTGATGAAAAATGTGTCAGCGCACCATTTCTCTCTGAAAATGTGTTGAAAATTGTCGTGGGATGACGTCCAATAGAACTTCCAACAAAGACAGTCAAAATGCGATGTCCAAAATACGTCCAAGGACATTTTATCCTTCGGAGGAATGAAATCGACCTTTTTTCGGACGTCCAATGGACATAATGTGCTTCTATCTTTTTTTCTATTATTATTTCGAGGTCCGTGGGACTTATTTCGGACACTATACCCAGATCGAATCTTTTAACACAAGTCATGGGACGTGGAATGGAGCATCTAAAAAATGTCATGAAAATATCAAGACCAATATACGTCCAAGGACAATTTACCCTTCGGAGGAATGACATTAACCTGTTCTCGGACGTCCGACGGAGATGGTGTGATTGTATTTTTACTTTCTCACTCTAACGAAATTAGAAAAATTGAGAAAGTATTGCGATGGCGCAGAGATTTTCACGGTATTTTGTTGTGATGGTTGGCCTCTCACGACAAAGTCAATCATGATTGTCAAAATAATGGCCTCTCATCACGTCTAATACCATCCATAAGAACATCCTTCCATCATATTTTCATATTTCTTAACCCTTTCTGACTTAGAGAGATTTATGTAAAAAAATTCTGTTGCGTCTGTCCGTCAGTCTGGCTGTCCGTCACTCCGTACCTAGGCATAACTTTTGAACCATTGATACTCATGCATCCAGATTTTGCACAGTTGTTGCTTTTTAGATTCCCCAGAGGTGCTTTTTTTGGTTTTTTAAAATTTTGACTTTTAGGGTAGTTATGGGGAAACAATTATTTTCATTAAAATCAATGGTAAAATGGATAAAAATGAATAAAAATGGAATAATTCAAGTTTAGCTCAATCAATTTTGATGAAAGTTAGCAAAAAATTATCTATTTTCAGCCTACTGTAGAATGAACCACTTATAGTTCCTATATTCATTCCTTAAAACTGTTTCAAAAATCAAAATAAGCGCGCTCGAGCCAAAAAATAGAATTATCGTGAGAAATCAATCTTAAAACTTGGAGTCAATCAATAATGGCTCCATGAATTTTGATAAAACTTTGTAAACACAATCTACTATCAATAAACTTAAATATTTTCCTCTTTGTGTCACCAAAAACAACTGATAAAACCATTTCAAGAAGTAATATAGGTGTGATTGAGAAAAAAATTTGGGAATATGAGCAAATAAAAATATAATCCTTTTATTTGGGATAGTTCAGGTTTGGTTCAATCAATTTTGATGAAAGTTAGCAAAAAGAATCTACATTCAGCCTACTATAAAATAAACCACTTATAGTTACAATATTCAACCCTAGAAACCGTTTAAAAAATCAAAATAGGTGCGCTCGAGCCAAAAAATCGAATTATCGTGAGAAATTAAGTAATCTTAAAACTTGGAGTCAATCAGTAATGGCTGGATGAATTTTTATGAAACTTTTTACACACAATCTACTATCAAAGTATTAACATATTGTCCTCTCTAGATCACCATACACAGCCAATTAGACCTTTTCAAGAGGTAATATAGGTGCGATTGAGAAAAAAATATGGGTATATAAGCAAATAAAAACATAATCTTATTATTTCAGATAATTCAGGTTTGGTCCAATGGATTTTGACAAAATCTGGCAAATAAAATCTACAATTGGTTTACAAAAGAAATTAGCCCATACAGTCACAATATACAACCCTTAAAAGAGTTTAAAAAATCAAAATAGGGTGTTTGACCCCAAAAAAAAAAGAAAGAATGAAAGTGAGGAATTAATTTTAAACTTGGAGTCAATCATTAATGGGGTGGATTTTGACAAAAATTTTCACAAACATAATGTGTTAAAAAAATACACTAAACACTGCACTGTGTGCACTAACATATTTTTCTGGTACAGTCCTCATAAAAACCTTACAACCTTTTTGAGGGGCAATATAGGTACGATCGAGCAAAAATCTTTTGAAACTAATTGTAAGCAAATATTAAGACAAACATAATATTTGGAATAAGTAATTCAAGTATGACTCAATTGAGTTCGATGAAAATTGCATCAAAACGTTTGCAACCAGCCTAGGCAGAAATTCTTTTCAATGTATTACTACAATATACAACTTTTAAGTCTAAAGCTGTTTAAAAGCAATATAGGTTTCATTACACCAAAAAATAGAATATTCAAGGAAAATTAATTTTATAAAGAAAAGTCAATCAAAAATGGCTGAATGAATTTTGTTGAAATTTTGTTTGCACAATCTACGACTTAAGTACATCTTTGGAGGGGGGTTAATCTATTAAACAAAAAAAATTATTTTGAAGATCCACAGTTTGAAAGAAGAAACCAAACATAGTACCCAATGGAGGAAATGCAAGAATCAGTACATTTCGACCTCCTATAAAAACTAAGGGAAAAAATAAACTCCAGAAAATAGAACAAAGAGCAAATATAATGAATGCAGCTCAAAGAATAAAAACTTATTGGAATCTTGAATTACACTAAACCCTGTTATAAGCAACATCAGATTAAGGCTCTCAATTAGCCTTCAAATAACAAAATAGGCAACTATTCCTACAGCTTCTCTACAAAATTGCAAAACTCTTCAGATTGAAGGCAGAATTATGTCCGGAGGTGAAAATTCTTGAAATTTGAGGGGGGTTTGGGGGTCTCCCCCAGAATTCTAAAGGGGGATCTGGGGGTATCCCCCAGCATTTTAAAGGGGGGTCTGGGGGTATCCCCCAGCATTTTAAAGGGGGGTTTGGGGGTCTCTCCTAGCATTCTAAAGGGGGTCTGGGGGTCTCCCCCAGAATTCTTTAGGGGGTCTCCTCCAGAATTCTTTGGTGGTTGGGGGGTCTGGGGGTCTCCCTCAGATAAAAATGGTGGGAGAAAGTGTTCGTAGGGTATTCCCTACAGTTTATTTTTTATCATTTCGAGATTTGATTGACGTGTTTCGGCCATTGTGCGCGGATCAAATGCTCTGTCACCAGTCGTGGGACGTCATGGGGACATTTAGTAGAGATGTCTTTTGACTCACTGTAACTTCTTCATCTTTTCTTACGTTTTGCCATGGCGTCCTGTGTTTTACTTGGCATCACACTTCACGTTCAAATTTTTTACCGGGCAACCAAAGAACGGTGCCAGCTATAATAATGGAACATGGCAACATTGTTTTTCTCTACTTCATGAAAAATAATCGATTCTTGGTGGTCCGATTTCTTCTTACTACTGATCACTTTTCCATTTCCCCATTTTGCGGGGCATAATATATCGTTGACTACCTTTTTACTAAAGGAGGTTCAAAATTGTTTTATGAGTATTTGATTGTTTATTAAGTGCGTTTAGTGATGTGCAGTGGGAAATTCTACGGATTTGTTCTATGATTGTCCGAATGTCCGTAGTGGTCCTACCGCCCCTCCCCCCCCCCACTCGACGCACACAGGTTCAGACCCAAACTTTTGCTAGATAATTTTTTTTAGAGATGGCGGAAAATCTGAGGGGTTTGTTTTAAGATTGTCCGTAGTGATCCTAACCTCCCCCCCCTCCCAATCGCCACACACCGGTTTGGACCCAAACTTTTGCCGGACAATTTTTTTTGAGATGTTGGAAAATTCCAAGGGATTGTTCTAAGATTGTCCGAAGTGGTTCTACCCCCCCCCCCCCCCCCACTCGCCACACACAGGTTTGGACCTCAACTTTTGCTGGAATTTTTTTGAGATGTTGGAAAATTCGAAGGGTTTGAGATTGTCCGTAGTGGTCCCCTCCCCCCCCCACTCGTCGCTTACAGGTTCGAACTTGAACTTTTGCTGTACAATTTTTTTGAGATGGTGGAAAATTCGGAGGGATTGTTCTAAGATTGTCCGTAGTGGTTCCACACCCCCTCCCTCACTCGCCGCACACAGGTTCGGACCCTAACTTTTGCTGGACAATTTTTTTTGAGATGGTGGAATATTCGAAGGGTTTTGTCCTCAGATCGTACGTAGTGGTCCTAACCCCTACCTACTCGCCGCACCCAGGTTTGGACCCGGATTTTTGCTGGACAGATTATTTTTGAGATGATGGAGATGGACTTTGATTTATGAGGGACCAAATTTGCTCAAGGTGCGCCTTCTCTGACACTGTAGTGTCAGAACTATCTGCTTGTTTTTTTTATTTAAATCGGAAAAAACAGACCTTAAAAACATCATAACCTCGCCAAAACGCGAACTGAAACGAAAACAACTCAAATCGCCAACTTAAAGATAAAAAAATCTGTAACCATATTTTTGGTTCGTTAGTAAGTAGTATTCTTGGATGAATCACTTATACATTTAAAGTAAACGATGCATTTTCAACAGAAAACCAATTATTTACTTAACTCAGTATTCAGTAATATTTGACAGTATATTATTAATGAGAAAAGTATAACCACCGCGTCTCAAGTTATGAATAATAACCCTAATCATTTAGTTTCTTTATAAATTCTCGAAACCTAGCTCAAATTTGGTGGGTTATATTCGAGATATTGAATCAATGCACCGATCTCATCAAGTCATCGTTGATTGTACTATTCTGTTTATCTATGCATATGAAACATTTGATAAGTATCGAAGCTCTATACATCGCGAAGCGATACAGCAACCTCGTCAAGCCATCATCAATCGAAGACTGTACAGTGCTGCCGTATTTAACATAAAATATTTATACACATTTTTCATTAAGTCTGAAGTGCCTGGTATATTTCTCAACACAGCTAGCAGCACTGTGACTCTCTCATTGTGTACATCTACGTAAAAATATGGATAAAAAGTCGAAGCTATACATCGATATCATGAAGTCGCTATTAAAATGCGTCTACCCGAACGGTTCCTTCCGCGAGTAAAACATATGATGAAGATCGCCATGGTAACGTCAAAACGTGCGATCTAATTAAAAAAAAAAAATTGTCAGAGCATCACGTTTCTCGCTCACACGCGTACAAAATCGTATACATGCTCTTCCGCACGTATGCATTTAAAAAAGGACGACAAAATCTCGCTTCTCTCTCCCACCCTTGCAAAACGAACTGATTCGCATCCTTTTCGCACTCGCACAACTTTTTGAGAGAAAAGTTTTTAGCATTTTAAAAAGGGACGTGGGGCCCGCACGGAAAAACTTATATTTTTCCCGAAGCATTGGAGCCGAGCCCGACCGATCGGTACCAGGCCCCTCCCGAACGGTGCAACGGTTCTCCAGGAACTTAGCTTCATTCTTACAATTATAGGATTGTTGTTCCAATTAAAGCAACTGTTATTAATGAAAGCACCATAAGACCATACTGACCTTAAAATGAGTAAGTAACCAAATTATACAATTTGTGATTACATTTGATTGTTATAATGTTAGTGATTAATTCTATACTTATTGACTTGTACCATATCCGTAAGGCTCAATTGTATGGAAATGAAAAATAAATAGATAAATAAATGTGCCTTTTTTTATTTAATTTTGTGCGTGTATGTAATTTTTTGTGTGTGTTTTATTGATTCAGAGGCCGTTATTTTCAAAAACTGAGAAACATAGTGTTCTTTTCGAATACTTGGATTTTCAACAGCTCTGACATCAAACCGGCAGTTTCTCAATCAGAATCAATGCAAATTTGAATGTTTCCCCGCCAACAAAAGAGGCAACACCCCGATCGCGGATGGCACCAAGCAGTAACCGCACGCGATACAATTTCGACGCGTGACGCCGGCCACTACACATGAGTCGAGCGCATTGACCGATCGGCGGTTAGATCGATTGACCTATCGATAAATGATCGGAGGTAAAGGCAGTGACGCATGTGCAGAATCTCCTCTATATCCCTCTTTGTCTCCGTTCTTGTTTGAATGTGCAAGTTGAAAAGAGATCAGAGGAAGGGGTTTCATACGCTCATCTATCCTCGTCTAACATGTATGTTTCAATGAAGAATGATGAGAGAGAGAGAGAGGGGGGAGAGAGAAAGAGGGGAGAAAGAAGGAGAAAGAGAAAGGAAGAAAGAGAGAGAGAGAGGTGTAGAGAGATAGTATGGGAGAGAGAGAAATAGAAACAGAAAGAAAGAGAGAAGGAGAAAAAGAGAAAGAAACAAGGAGAGAGAGAGAAGGAGAATGAAAATGAGAAACAAAGAAGGAGAGAGAGATTGAGAGAAAGAGAAAAACAGAAAGAGAAAAAAACGAGAGAGAGAGAGAGAGAGAGAGAGAGAGAGAGAGAGAGAGAGAGAGAGAGAGAGAGAGAGAGAGAGAGAGAGAGAGAGAGAGAAAGAAAGAGAGAGTGAGAGAGAGAAACATAATAAACAGAAAGAAAGAAGGAGAGAGATAGAGAGAGAACTTTTCTCCTTGCGCTACTGGGAAAGAGACGTCGCGCACGTCAACGACATCACTTTAGAATCAGTGACTGAAGAAAAAAAAACAATAATCAAAGCTCCATCGAGCTTTGTGCTTTTGCGCCGGCAGGCCGGCATCTTCCGCCTCTGATTTTCCTCCTCTTCCCCTCTCCTCGTCCTCCTTTTCCTTCTCAGTCCTCCCTCCCCCCATCAGAGTGGCAGCGTGCGCGCGCGCGTCTACGCCTGTCTCTTGTCGCGTCTTGCGTCTTCGCTCCGCCCCGGATTGGAAAACAAAATCCTGAAGCTCCTCTTTGGCTCAAAATGGAAATGTCATCCGTTCACAATCGACATTGACCCAGATTTTCAGAGGTTCTCTCTCTCTCTTTCTCTCTCTCTCTATCTCTCTCTTTCTTTCTCTCTCCCCCCCCCTCTCTCTCTCTCTCTCACCGCCACCTATATTTATTTATAAAATACCTACTTTTTAAACGATAGGAGGATTGGGCCGAGATGGATGACGATGACGCTCCCTCGTGCCTTGTGCGCAGACGCTCTGCGCAGCTCCTCTGGCCGAGCCGGAGAGTTGTCAAAGATCTTTTGTGATGGGTAATTGAAATAACTCTCGGGTAGGACGCGCGGCAGCGTAACCCACGCGTGATATAGCGCATGATGCTATACGCGCTGTCAATAGACTAAGACACCGCATCACGTCCATTGTTGAGCCGCGGATTAAAAAGAAATAAACTAATTTCAGGGGTATAACATACATGTATACTAATAGAAGATAGTTAACTGAATGGACATCCGAAAAAGAGCACATGTGAAAAAATAAAAAACAACCCCGATTTTTTTTCAGGAGAGACAAAAAGCTATCCCACCTTCACAGGAAGTATTGCTTGCTTTAATGTGAAAAAATTGATTTTAATGCTTGAAAGGATGAAACCAGAGAATATATATAATAGAGACTACGCACTAGCCGTGCGCGTGGTGGCTGACTTTATTTTCGGAGCTCAACAGAAATTAACATATATAGGGAGCATGAAGGAGCACCATCAAACATGTGACTATACGTTGACTGGTGCAATTTCGGAGCTTCGGATTCACTGGGCAAAAATCTCAACGACGTTTTTCAACAGTCAACGTATGATCCATGTTTGCGGTGTTCTGTTGAGACCCCGAAAACATTAAGTTGCCACCGCGCGCAAACATGAGCAAGATAGATAGTGCGTGGTCTCTATTATAGATTGTCTCTGCGGATGAAACAAAAGGCATAACAATAATTTTTTAGTTACCTCAAATTTCGTGCCAAACAAAAAGTTTCGAAGAGATAATACCTAGACTCAAAATCGAAAAAGAAAATGCTCTTGTGCCATTTTTCCGGGTTCTCAAAGCGATTATTCAGTTTAATCCTAGCCTGCCAGACAATTTTTTGGGCGAATTTGACGATTCCGGGTCTTTTAGACCCACCTTTAAAATACATGTGTTTAGCGCATTTATGATACATTTTTAATGTTTTTTTACAGTAAATTAGGGTATAATTGCTTTGTTAGCACATGGTAACTCACCATACATATAGTGAGTAACCTACCATCTATAGTCCCTCCAGTGGCGTCGCGTGCAATTTGGCCACAATGTATTCTATCCATTTAAACTCATGTAAAATATCGAATTCAGGGGGTTCACAGTGCACAAGGAAAATTCGATATATTTAATGAGTTTAAATGGAGCAGTTGCATTGTTGCCAGATGGCACGCGACGCCACTGAGTCCCTCGCTCTAAGTAAAGTCGGAGGTTGATACCGGTTTTCGTCAGTTTTCGTCGTTTGTACATGGACCTTTGACATTTGATATCTCGAATGTGAAAAAAGATATCAACCTCAATTTATTGTGCCCTTTCAATCGATGCATCATTTGAGAGGGGTCATCCCCCAGAATTTTTGAGATAACTCCCCCGGAGCGCGGAGGGGTGAAAAGGTTAAAAAAATTTGGAGGGGGACCTAAAACCAATTTTTGACGTACCTAATTTTTGTCACAGCTGTATTTTATTCTGAAAAGTTCTCGCTTTTTTAAGTACTTTGGACTAGCAGTTTTTTTAAATTCCGTCTTTTCAACTATATGAATAATATTCTTTTGGAAATGGAGGTATGAATTTTTGAAAATCGACTTCCGCCCTCGATAACTCGAAATTGAGAAACGATATCGACATTTGGTTTATGCCAAAATGCTAGACTTTGTATAACCTTTTTGATGATCTGTCACAATATAGGGGTTGTTGTTTTGAAATTTTGAGTCGGAGGGCCTAAACATGGGAAACAGGGGACGGGTCTAAAAGACCCGGTATTAAAAAAATGTCTTGTGACTTGGAATTTCATTTTATTTTCTTGATAATGCAAAAATAAATTAAGTTTATCAAGATATTCGTAGAGCTATTTGTAATGTACAAAGTTTTTAGGGTCAACAGAAAAAAAATAAAACAACTTTTTAGGAAGCCTCGGGTGTAAATGACCCATGTTTGTGACAGACTAGGGTTAGGTGTGGATTTCGGAAGTTTCTAGTGCTGCCATCGTTATTTTCAGAGGTTTTTACACTAGAATCGACTATCAAAGCGCTTATTATAGCAAAAGCGTGCAACAGCCTCATCATTGGATCCAGTGGCGTCGCGTGCCATCTGGAAACAATGCAACTGCTCCATTTAAACTCATTAAATATATCGAATTTTCCTTGTGCACTGTGCACCCCCTGAATTCGATTTTTTACATGAGTTTAAATGGATAGAATACATTGTTGCCAAATTGCACGCGACGCCACTGATTGGATCCCATTATCATGGCTAGTGGCCAGGAATTTGTCTATCCCTTATTGCCCATTTAAAAACATGTGCTAGAAAACGTTATAGCGTGTGACTTGAGTCAGCAATTGATCGCTCCTGGCTCCTTATACTTTATCTTTTTTTTAAACTTGTTCAAAAAAGAGCAAAGAGAGAGAGAGAGAGAGAGAGAGAGAGAAACAAATTCCTGGCTACGGCCCTGTCTTCTATAATAAGATATCAAGCTGATTAGTTCCGATTCACAGCTCGTTGCACCAATTATCTCTAATTATAGACAAAAAGAGAACATGAAGAAAAAAGGATATAATCGATTACATGTCAATCGAATCACACAACCACAAAGATGGAGTACCAGAAAATACAAAAAAACAAAAAACAAAAACCAGGTGGTAAAAAAAGGTTACAGATGAATGTCGAATGATCATAAGGGAATTAAATGCACACAGTTCAATCAGGAGATGAGAGAAATGAGGAGGCTTCTGCGGAGGAGAGGTACCATGAAAACATGATGTCTGATCTTCCGGAGGATTTAGCATTGCAGTCATATATCAAGTTTATATACAGGGTGTGGCAGACCACCAGTCCACTATCTTTATCTCAAAAACGGCCGAAAATTGAGCTTCGGGGGCAAAACTTTCATCAGGTATATTGTAGTGGGTAGGGGTCTTTTATAATAGCTCGTGGCTGAAGAGACGTAGACAAGAGATACGAAACGAAAACAGTATATTATACCAAACTAAAACTATAATCACAAACTCGTCAACTCCAACGGCTGACAGCGATGTCCCTAGGACGCCCTGACAGTAACCTAACCTCAAAAATCGTACACACTGAGCTCTGAGCTCCAAAAACGCAATTGAGAGATCACAAAGATCCAAATCTCAATGCAACTAGATGAGAGATCACCAAGATCCAAATCTCACCGGACGTATCTGTGAAGAGTGCGACCATTAGGCTACTGTCAGTGTATCTTATATAGTCCTCAGAATCCAGAGGAGGATCCATACGTCAGAGTAACCACTGATAACAAGACGCATAGAATCTGTAGATGTTTTGAGACAAAGCATCAACAAACTCCGAAATCTTGTTTTCAATGCTTAAAACTAACGCATTTAGCCCACCATAGATACCGAGAAACCGCAGATTCACATTGACACAGCGCGCGATGTTTACGCGATCCGCGATCGTACAAACACAACACTTGACCGACAGTGTTGCCAGATGTATACTCCTAATATATTGCTATAGTGGGTATGGCATACGCCATCCCATTACTTTCCTCTTAGTTTAGATAAACAAAAAAAAACAATAAAAAAAAAAAAATGACTTTTGCCCTACTCTGGTTTCCCCCCTTAAATAAAAAAATGAAAAATGTCACTTAAAATCCTTTTTCAGTGAAAAAAAAAATGACTTTTGCCCTACTCTGGTTTCCCCCCTTAAATGAAAAAATGGAAAATCGTAAACATCTGACAACCCTGCTGGTTGTGAAAACATGATTTGCTTCTTCGTTACAATTTTACCTTATACTAATTTTTACAAAACTGATTATCTTCTTCCTCCATTGCCCGTCTTGAGTGAATAGCTCTTGTCCATTGAAAACCATTGATAAATTGATTGCCAGAAAGTGCCGCCATTGAGAGAAGTAATGCCATTTAGTCCCAGTGCGTTGCGTAGGTTGTCCGATGATGGTTGTCATAGTCACGTGCAGTTGAAGATCGATGTCCAAAATCCCTGTAAGTTGAAATTGGTTGAAATTTGAAGTCGAGTCAAACCAGTGTAGCGCTGGTGAAAATCAATTGAGTGAGTCCGAGGCCGGAAAATGATGAATCAGCAAAGAGACGAGAGAGATGATCAGAAATGTGACGAGAAAACGCCACCAGCTGAACGCAGTTGCGTTGATGCCAAATCGCTCCATGCTGTTCCGAAATTGATGTTTATTCAGCCGCACCACAGGATGAGTGAAGAATAGACTTCTGTCAGAAACAAAAGTCCGTGGTTGAAACTCCAGACCCGAACTGTTGACCCAGGTTGAAATGATGACCCAGGTTGAATCACCAAAAACCGCTGCTGCATACTTGACATAACCAGGGATGAAAGTGACCATCGTGAAAGCACCAAGTGATCCATCGGACAGCATTGCACCATTGAACTGTCCAGCAAGCTCCTCCACTAGGCAGCACCCCTTGCAAGATTGTTCCATGGCAAAGTCCTACGATGAATCTTCGACCGTAACCCTGGCCGGGACCCTTAATCGTGCGTCTCAAGACGTAAAAGCTGAATCGGGCACCACAGCTCACGATGACCTTGGACTGGTTGAAAGGTTGAGGGTCAGCTCCTCAGCATCCACCTATCCCTTGAAACGGGGAGCGTGGCCAGTCCACCCGCCATGCATGAAATTGGTTCCAAAAAATGCGATCACTCAAGAGCAGGACTCGGAGTACCGAAAAACAATAGAAAAACACAATAAATTAATAACACGAATAAAAATAATACATAAAATATACAAAATAACCTAAAATCCCAATAATTATAAACTATATAAACTGATTAGTCTCCGAAATAATTTTTTCAGTGAATAAATATAAACTTAATAAAACTAAAAATGTACCCAAAAACGCCTCCACCACCCTCCTTTCGAATGGGATTCTGTAATCTTTGTCCCATGTATAATACAAGAGCAAATATGCCGAAGCGAAGGGAAAAGCTCATATTTGCCCCTTCCTATTCTAAAAAAACAACAATAAGAAATTTTGATTTTTGCATTAAATGAGAAATAAAATTAATGTTTAGATAAAAAATCGTTTCTAAAAATTAGAAGAATATTCACACTATATACACCTCAAAATGTTCCCACCTTGATTATGATTTTTTAAATAAAAATTATAACAAGTGAAAATACTAAAAAAAAACTCTGGCAGTAGTTAAATTAAATTTCCCTGTTTTTTAAATGACTTACAAAAAAAAAAAAAAACTGGCAGGAATTGAAAAACGAACTTGAAAAATATCACTTAAAATCCTTTCTCAGTGAAAAAGTTATCATCGTTACTCTCATAACTTTTAATTTCCCCGACCTTTTTCTTCTTAAAATCCCTCTTAACATCACCTTTCAATTTCACGCCTCTGCCGTGAATCTCATAAAACTTTTTACTTAGCCCTGAAAAATTGTCCCCTGTGTCATTATACCATGACCCTTCTGCATTGTTATTTTCACCTACTCCCATTTTATTTTTTAATTTTACTCCAATACCATGAATTTTAGAAATTTTTTGTTCCTCCCAAGCCGGCTCTAATCGACCTAATGTCGACAAGACCGGTGCTGTATCAATCAATTGACACTCAGATGGCGTCAGATTTGCCTGCATGTCTTGATAATTATTCCCATCAAATGTAAACAAACTTGAACTGCCATGCAACACTTTTCCTCCGATTTTCTGCTCTTCACTCACAGATAATATTTTGTTTATGTCACACTTTTCTTTCTCTTTCATCGTTGTCTTCCCCTCCCCCCTCTCGTTAGAGCTACTATTGACTATCTTACTCATACTCACTCTTGACGCATCATCATACGCGCGCATGGTTTCAGGTTTCGCGCTGGGATCGAGAGTTTGAGTCAACTCTAGATCACCGATCCAGCCGCAAAAATCTGAATAACAATCCTCGATATTTTCTCTCTGCGCTTCCTCTGCACTTAGAAAATTTTTAAGCCCATACTTGGAAATCGTAGGGTAACCTATCAAAACTTCCCCTGTGAGATTTTTTGCTACGTAAGCCAAAGTTTCGGCCTCCAGCCCCCCTTCAGTCTCGATTTTGACCTTTGAGGTGCCTATGATTATCAATGTGGAACCGTCAGCATTCCTTAGATTCCTCCGCCCTACTTCACTAATCTGGCTTTGATTGACCAAATTTTGAGAGACAACCGTAACTGATGCTCCTGTGTCTAAAACCATTTTACTCGGAATCCCATTAATTTTCCCCATAATCGTCAAACAGTTATCAAATCCCGTGGACACCCATCCTACTATTTCATTTTCTGAGACCCTCTTGTTATTCTTGCTATCGTTATTTTTCATCTCCGTTTCGATTGTTTTATCGATTAATTCTTTCACTATTTGTGTATCATCAACTTTTTGTACATTTTGAATAACCGAAGCTCCCCGGCTATCGTACTGATCTAGCCGGGGCTTAATTAGTTTTTTTGAACAGTATCACCGTTTTCCCTCACTATTCCCTGCGTTCTCCAATTATTGCTTCGACACTCTGCCCTAGTATGGCCCTGTTTGCCGCAACCATGACATATTAATGCGCCGCGCTGCGTAAATCCTACCCCTGGTCCCGTTTGGGTAAGGCTCCCCCCTTGCATCATCTGTTGCAGCGAAATGTTGACAAAATTTAACTGTCTCGATATTTCACTAAAATTTCTATCCAGAGATACTTTCACCTCTCTCATCTCCGTTTCTAATTTTTCAACTCTACTTTCTATCGCTCCTACGCGCTTATTTACTCCAACATCACCATAAGTAATATTTACCCCCTGCATCGTACGTTCTGTTGGGTCTAAAACGTGATATATATCGCCCCTCCTCAAATCGTTATCACTATTTACTGCCTTCCGCACATTATCTTTCAACTCTTTTAAACTTGATGTGGGCATCAAGTTCACTAAAGCCTTTATGCTTGGTAACAACCCTAGTCTAATAAGTCTGATGAGCTTTTTCTCATCCATCCCCATATAGGCTTTATTTGCTAATGTTATTTTATCCTCAATATATGATATGGCCGATTCGCCATGACGCTGTTTCCTATTACAAAATATTGAGAAATCCTCATCGTAATCTTTGTCTTCATAATTACTTAGAAACAATTCCTTTACTGCGTCCCATGTAAGTAATTCTTGATACTTCGATTTATTGTTCCTTAAATACTTCTTTGCATCCCCTTCTAAAAATGTCCCTAAATACTCAATTTGATTTTTCTCTGAATAATTATATATTTTTGTAAATTGTTCGTAATCTTCGATAAAATCCCTTACGTTTTCGCCCTCCTTCCCGCTGAATTTTGGGGCCCTCAGATTGGGAGGTGGCATTCTGTAAAATGGTGGCCTTTGTGCCAATATTCCTTCATTGTCATTAAAAGCCATGCTTCTGCGAGAAAATCCCCCTGGGATGTCTATGTTAAGATAATCGGTGTCGTGGGTAATATCTAGAAAAGGTGTTTCCTTTCCTATCTGCCCTCCCCTGCTACTTAGAGGTGTTTCCAGTAAACTTGCTAACCTATCAGACTTCTTCCTATTTTTCTGATCTTGTTCCGCAAAGTATTTTCTTGCGTTTGCGAGCGTTCCTAATTCTTTTTCGTAGTCTACTCCTCTTTCTTTACAAACGGTTAATATCGCTGCTGTATTCAAACTGTATATATTTGCAATTGTTCCGTCATCCCTGTATTCTATGACGGTGGGAATACCCTTATCCTCAGACGTACTTCCCTCTTCTTCGACTACCTCTATTGTCCCTGCTCTACTTGAATCTATTCCGTATGTTGAGCTTAAAAAGTGCTCTATTTCCTCTTGAGTAATTGTTTTAATTAATTGAACAAACGATATTTCGCTTAATTTTCCCCGTAAATCTGGGTTTTTTATTTTTAAAATCTCTATTAAGTCTTCTTTGCCTACTTCTTTCGTGAAACCTTTTCCTTTAAATAAATCTTTGGCATGACTCTACTCGTCCATTAAATACCATCACTTTAATTATAAATTCACGAAAATATTGGTAATTAATCTTGGCTCACGGTTTTCGATGACTGTTTTGTCAGTTATCTATTTCAGATTAGGCTCGTTTGACTGAGTCTGGTCTGTATAGAGAATCTGGCTTTGGTCAGTTACCCTAGCAAGCGAGAAATAATTCTCAATTTTCCGCAAAAAAATCACTACTTTTAAAAAAAATCCCCGAAAATATTGATAATTAATCTTTGCTCACGGTTTTCGTTGACTGTTTTGTCAGTTATCTATCTCAAATCAGGCTCGTTTGACTGAGTCTGGTCTGTATAGAAAATCTGGCTTTGGTCAGCTACCCTAGCAAGCGAGAAATAATTCTCAATTTTCCGAAAAAAAAAAATCACCACTTCAAAAATTCCCCGAGAAAAAAAAATAGTACCTTATCCTTCAAATATAAATTTTGTCTGTATCTATTATCTATCGTACCTGAGATCACTGTTTCTTGGATCCAGTCCACTTGTTCTCCAATATGTAGTGGGTAGGGGTCTTTTATAATAGCTCGTGGCTGAAGAGACGTAGACAAGAGATACGAAACGAAAACAGTATATTATACCAAACTAAAACTATAATCACAAACTCGTCAACTCCAACGGCTGACAGCGATGTCCCTAGGACGCCCTGACAGTAACCTAACCTCAAAAATCGTACACACTGAGCTCTGAGCTCCAAAAACGCAATTGAGAGATCACAAAGATCCAAATCTCAATGCAACTAGATGAGAGATCACCAAGATCCAAATCTCACCGGACGTATCTGTGAAGAGTGCGACCATTAGGCTACTGTCAGTGTATCTTATATAGTCCTCAGAATCCAGAGGAGGATCCATACGTCAGAGTAACCACTGATAACAAGACGCATAGAATCTGTAGATGTTTTGAGACAAAGCATCAACAAACTCCGAAATCTTGTTTTCAATGCTTAAAACTAACGCATTTAGCCCACCATAGATGCCGAGAAACCGCAGATTCACACTGACACAGCGCGCGATGTTTACGCGATCCGCGATCGTATAAACACAACACTTGACCGACAGTGTTGCCAGATGTATACTCCTAATATATTGCTATAGTGGGTGTGGCATACGCCATCCCATTACTATATCGACCCCAAGGAATCCAATGAAAATATTTTCAGCCCCCCAAAACCACCCCTTGAGGGTTATTTAGGGGGGTGGGTACCCGTATTTCGAAAAAATCAAATAGAAAGGGTATGTTTTGACATTGGAATCTAATACGGCATAAAAAATAAAACTTTTTTATCCGTAAGTTTTTTTCCTAAAAACCACCCTTTTTTGAGTTAGGGGTGGTTTTCAAAAAATTTAGGGGTAATCTTTGATTGACCGCTGTGACCCTCCAAATCATTGGATTTCAAAAAACAAAGAAGTTTCTGAAAGGGCAGACCAAGGGCTTTCTTTTGATGTATCACATGCCTATTTTTTGTGAAAAAGGGTACAAGGCCCCCTCACCCCAAAATTTTGGGGTTTCGGGGGGCTCTACGTAAAAATTTTCAAACGTAAAGGTATGGCTTGTGATACATCATTTGAAAGGTCTTTCAGAGACGAAAAAAGTGATACCCCCCAAAAGTCGTAAAAACAACCCCCTTCAAAAATGGCGGCCGTTTCAAGGTTAGGGGGCTCAAGGGGGACCTTCAGAAAAATGATCCAAAATTGAACGATACATGGCTAAAAGGGTCTTAAAAAGAGAAAAATAATGGTTCAAACCGCGAGTCAAACCGACTTTTCAATCCAAAGTTACGGCCGATTGAAATTTAGGGGTGCCTTTTGGGAAACCCAAACACCCCTAAATTTCAATCGGCCGTAACTTTGGATTGAAAAGTCGGTTTGACTCGCGGTTTGAACCATTATTTTTCTCTTTTTAAGACCCTTTTAGCCATGTATCGTTCAATTTTGGATCATTTTTCTGAAGGTCCCCCCTTGAGCCCCCTAACCTTGAAACGGCCGCCATTTTTGAAGGGGGTTGTTTTTACGACTTTTGGGGGGTATCACTTTTTTCGTCTCTGAAAGACCTTTCAAATGATGTATCACAAGCCATACCTTTACGTTTGAAAATTTTTACGTAGAGCCCCCCGAAACCCCAAAATTTTGGGGTGAGGGGGCCTTGTACCCTTTTTCACAAAAAATAGGCATGTGATACATCAAAAGAAAGCCCTTGGTCTGCCCTTTCAGAAACTTCTTTGTTTTTTGAAATCCAATGATTTGGAGGGTCACAGCGGTCAATCAAAGATTACCCCTAAATTTTTTGAAAACCACCCCTAACTCAAAAAAGGGTGGTTTTTAGGAAAAAAACTTACGGATAAAAAAGTTTTATTTTTTTATGCCGTATTAGATTCCAATGTCAAAACATACCCTTTCTATTTGATTTTTTCGAAATACGGGTACCCACCCCCCTAAATAACCCTCAAGGGGTGGTTTTGGGGGGCTGAAAATATTTTCATTGGATTCCTTGAGGTCGATATACCTAATGAAAGTTTTGCCCCCGAAGCTCAATTTTCGGCCGTTTTTGAGATAAAGATAGTGGACTGGTGGTCTGCCACACCCTGTAGGAAGAGCACACCTGATGGATATAATGCGCCCTTCTACCGAGAATCGTCGTGATTTCTGGTGGCGTCTAGGACTAATGCTGATCACCTTTTTTCTTCATTTTCACGGGTATATAAGACTTAAAGTTAGTGTGACTTTCAGAGGTGGATCCAGGCATCTATCTCTCTCTCCCCCTCCCTCCCTCCCTCCATCTCTCCCTCCCTCCCTCCCTCACCCTCTCTCTCTCTCCCTCCCTCCCTCCCTCTCGCTCTCTCCCTCCCTCCCTCCCTCCCTCCCTCCCTCCCTCCCTCCCTCTCGCTCTCTCTCTCTCCCTCCCTCTCGCTCTCTCTCTCTCCCTCCCTCTTGCTCTCTCTCTCCCTCCTGCCTTCCAGTTGAACGCAGTTGGTTCGTCTTTCTATCGTTTTCAATAGCATGGGTTTTAATGGGAGGGGAGAGAGAGAGAGAGAGAGAGAGAGAGAGAGAGAGAGAGAGAGAGAGAGAGAGAGAGACCCAGAGAGAGAGAGAGAGAGAGAGAGAAAGAGAGAGAGAGAGAGAGAGAGAGAGAGAGAGAGAGAGAGAGAGAGAGAGAGAGAGAGAGAGAGAGAGAGAGAGAGAGAGAGAGAGAGAGAGAGAGAGAGAGAGAATGAGAGGGGGGAGAGGGAGGGTGAGAGGAGAGAGAGAGAGAGAAAGAGAGACGAATTCCTGGATCCACATTTGGCTGCTTTTTCTGTGTTTTTCGTGTTGCCTAATCTGATCTGACTATGTTTTCGAAGATTGCGTTTTTTTAGCCTACTTTCTTGAAAGCATGACTATTTTGAGGGGACGAACAGAATAACGCCAAGATTACGTAAGTAGACTATAGACTTTTTCTTCTTTTCTCCTCTTCCACTTCTTGTTTGTTTTCTGATGCGATTTCCTACGCGCTCTTGGACGCAGTTTGTTGATTCCACGTCGTACTTTTATAGTTTTTATAAAATTTATGGTTGACTTAAAATTCTGAGACAACATTCAAATGCATTAATATCGTCGCAAGCGCGCGCACGGCAGTAAATTATATGAAAACACGAGTTTGCACCAAAAAAGAGAGATAACCCGTTCCTGTTGCTGCTCGGCTGTTATCAAGAGAGTAACAAATAACGGGCATTATTGCATCTCAAGCGGAAAGCAGAGCATATCAGGTAAGCAGTTAGGTGGTATCGGACAGATGTTTTTCAAAATTTGAGGAGCTGCTTGGTTAACAACAATGGGTATTTTTGCTGACAATTGCTCTGAGGTTACATAGCTAGGTAGGTATAGAGTCCCTATATACTATGAGAGTTGCGACAAGACTCTCAAAATGAAGAAGAAGAAGCGGATCAATGGAGCCCCCAAGAGGCAAATTGCAAATGACGGATGGCCGCTTGCTTCTGCGCTGTTGCCACTATTTCGCTATCTATTATAGGTTAGGTTCAGATTCTCGACAATAACGGTCGTTATTGAAAGAGATAAAGTTCTCCGTGATAAGATTCAAGGAGAGGAAAAATTCACAAAAATTACCGCGGTCACGGTTACTTAAAATGTGTAATGAAAGCGAGTTCGCGAAAAGTAAACAAACCCTCCGCCATTTGCATTTGCCTTTTGGAGCTTTCTTGACAGCCTAAATCTGAGAGCCAATCAGAAATGGATTCAGCAATGGCGCAACTCTCATAGTATATCGGGACTCTAGGTAGGTAAGTATTACACAGAATTCTTAATACGGCAACATGACATTTTTCCTCGTGTGAGTCAGCCTCTATGTAGAGAGTCGTAAGTAAAATTTGGACTCGGCCATTGGGATGCAATTTTGATAATTTGTTTGAAATCAAATGGTCTTCACAGTCTCGGGACTGTAGCTCCTTTAAGAATTGATAGTTTACTATACATTCAAATGGAAAGAAATCCGCAGTTGCCAGATTGCTAGATCCTCCAATGATCCTAAAGTGACCATAAGCCAAAATAAATCCTGAGAGAGAGAGGGAGAGAGAGAGAGAGAGAGAGAGAGAGAGAGAGAGAGAGAGAGAGAGAGAGAGAGAGAGAGAGAGAGAGAGAGAGAGAGAGAGAGAGAGAGAGAGAGGAACTGCACTTGCAGAGTACGCATTTACAGATTTTTGTGGGCATTTTAGACATTCTCAACTACCTCTCCGTAGGCTTGTTTTCTTTAGTTAAATACTACATTTTGAAACTTTTCCATGTTCTCGTTGCTTTTCTACACTGTATATATAATTTAACAAAATAACCACTATTTCGATCAAAAAACTTTGCGACAGGCCCTTTCATGAGTAGTAAATCAATGTAGTAATGTTTCCGATATTTTGACTCTTATTTAGGTGAACAATGGGAAGAGGAGCTAAACGAATAAAAAAAGAAATAAATTAAAAAAAATGAAGATATGAAATTAATTATTAATTAGATACGCTCGTGATTTTTTATTGATTCTAGACGCTGATGGAGAATGAGAAGAACGTGGTGATGTGCTAGTACGTGAGATCGTAAGGTGAATTTCTGAATCGATCATTATAGACGTCGGACGATTCTTGATTCACACTGGTGCCATATCTATGCAAACAAATTTATTTTACTTATACTCATTGATTGCCGTTTACTATCCGAAAATCGTTATACACAGAGACTTTTTTTCTTTCGGTAATTATTTATCACCGAACTTTTCGGCTGCAGAAACCGAAATGTTCGGCCGAGAGCACCGAAGTCTACCGAAGTCTTATACTTACCGAAGTCTTCGGTCTTCTAATGAAGTATTCGGTACTTAGCACGAAACATTTTGGCTTCTGCAGTCGAAAACCTCATTGAAAGTGATCAAAATAAACCGCATCTATAGCATTTGTCTCCTCGTAGTTTATATACCACCCATTTTACGTTGATTTCTTTCTTTTTGGAGCTTTTCAGACATAATCCCTCATCTTGAGTGAGCAAATTGTCAGTTGTGTACTTTCGATCAAGCGCGCAACTATGGGGGTGGGGGTGGGGGGGGGGAGCGGAGGCTTTGGGGCTTAAACCTAACCCAAAACTTTTCCCTCTCTTTTTTTTAAAGTCACAGTATCGTCCCAATAATCAGATAGAGTGAAAGAATGAACGGATTCATTTTCCCTTTATTTCCATCCAGTGAACTTAATTAGATACATACTTCCAATGGTTGTTATAAGCAAATACATAGTCCATACTATGACTATTAGACTTACTTATAGCGTGATTTTCCTGATTTTCGTTTGTTTTTACATCAGATTGGACTGTTTATTTTCTCACAGCAAAAGTTTGCATGAGCCCCATTTTTTGCTGGCTTTTACGCAAGAATAAAAATATTCCATCTTATGTAGCAAAAGTTACCACAAGCCTCATTGTGTCCGATGAAGAAGATATTAGGTCTCAAAGAGTTAACTTAAGCACTCATTTTTTGTGACGTTTGCACAATATGTTTCTAGGCAGAAGTTGCTGTTTAAAAGGGTAGATTTGACATCATCGCACCGATGCGGTGATCCAGTGACTCTCAATCTCAAGCTCTCGTGAGTTGGGGTTCGGTAAGTGGGTTAAGGGTCACGTGCCCGCGCCCGCGCCCGCCAGCCGCCAGCACCCGCGCGTCGCGTCGCGTCGCCGTCCGGTGCATTGCATTTGTTCAATGCGCGTATACCTTATGCGCTGCTATAGTGTGTGTTTATGTCCGCGCGAGTGCGTGCGTGCGCATGTGCAAAGCTCCCGTAATCCTCCGCATATGCGTCGAGTGGTCGAGTGAGCACCTTCAGAGTTGTGACACGCGCCATTGACTTTGATATTGAAGTTTTCGTCGACTGAACCGGGGCTCTTGCTAACTTTTTGCTATATGCGATTGAATAGTTAATTGTAAAGTAAAATACAGCGGAAATTACGGTGAGCATAGTTAAAAATCACGAAATTCACCCATCAGACTCACAAAATGACTTTCAAGTTCCTGGCGTGATGGCGCGGCGGTCCTACGTAGGTACAGTCGACGAATTAAATAATATCGGTTGACTCCTTAAATTTTGGTTCAGATAGGCAACCTGCAATCAGTAGCGTCACGTAAACTGCGATCTATCGATTCTTTTCCCCATTTGAATCCACAAAAACAATCGATTATGAGGGGGTGCACACTAGTGAACCTCCAGAAAATCGATTGTTTTCATGTGTTTAAATGGAGGGTAATAAACATATCGCAGCTCGTACGCGACGCTACTGCCTGCAATACTTAGCACAATGAAGTTAAATATTGCTGGTTGCCACCTTAGCCGAAATTTAAGGAGTCGGCATTCAATTCGCTGACTCTACCATGGGAGAATCTTATCTAAGTTGAGACTACTCTCTGAGTGTTTTTGTACCGAGAGTGACAAATGTATGACGATAGGAATCTCTTATGCTATCTCTTGCATTGGTTTGCCATTTTTGCTCTTAAATGATGGAGCTACGCAAGTATCATAGGAGATTCCTGACTAATTTGTTACTCTATACCTGTAGCTAGAGAAATACGCAGAGGGAAGTCTCAAATTAGAAAGGAATATCCCATGGTACCTGCCACTGAAAAAAAGAGGTAGTCATAATACCAAATTCTAGTCATATTACTTGAAGCCCAACGATATGTGAACGATAGAGAGTTTAGTACTTTGACCAGAAAATTTTGGTGTTAATACCAGAACATGGTCATAGAACTATAGAATGGGGCAGTTGCAAGCGTCTAAAATGTTGTGTTTTTTATAGAGAAAATAATAGTACTTCATGAGCTTAGAACAATGGTGCCTTATTTGGTTTTTTCCCCCAAGTCTCCCGGTTTTGGAAATACACACGTGTAAAGTTGTAAAAAATCGTGTGCGTAGTGACGTGTCACTACACGAAATTCCCATTTAAAACATTGTATTTTGGGCCAAAATGTCAGCATTGGAACGATAGTACTTAATTAGAAACCATCAAAGACATTTTTGTTGTCAGCTCACCGCAAGTAGTTTCATTTTCGTTATCAAAAACACAACATTTCAGACCCTTACAACTGCCCCATTTCCTAAAAAAAATTCAAGAGCTATGGTACAAACACTATAGAATTCTGAAAATTGTACAATCCCTTACATATCTATAGGTTCACTTATTGTAATGCTTCTGGTAATTTTTCTTTTTCAGTGATGCGATGCTTCGCCATTTCGCCTTAAACTTTAAAAAGCATCCTTTTCAATTGGAATAGTTCCACTTTCAACGGCGGAGTTGGAATATTCGTTCTCGAGTAGTCTTATTCCACTCGGCCCGTTTCCGGTTATTACATCATCAAATTGGATTATGAAGGATCTTCGGCACATTCCAAGTCGGCCATTTGCTATCCAAGTTCGGTGAATCGTCCTCGGTTTGCTCTCAGCGGCGGCTCGTGCTATTTGGCAACAATGTTTTCTCTCAACTTGATTCTATGTTAACAATCGATTTGACAGTGAAGCATCGCTTCACCTGCAATCGATTGTTTTACATAGATTTAAATGGAGGGAAACCATTGTTGCCAAATCGCATGAGCCACCACTGTTTGCCCTTCCACTTCCAATCCCCCATCTTATATGTGACTGGAATGGTTGGATTTGAGAGAGGAAAGTGAAATCCGATTGAAAAGGGCAATGGAGCTCTTGCACGGTTTTGCTGTAGATAAATGGCTTATCAATTCCAATGTAAAATGCTGGGAAAATAACGATGAGACCATTAAAAAAGTCTAAAACTCACTCCTCGCAGAGAAAACTTAACTTGAAATCTCGGGTGACCACCCTTGCATGTATGCTGTATGCACCATGCAACCTTGGATTCGGACCCCAATCAAACAAAATAACAGGACATGCAATTAAAAGTGCCGTCTTCCTCGTTTATTACGCAACGTATAGAACTTTTTTGTAGTTATCACCGTGCTCCTAGTGACAAAATGTGTATAAATGGACCTTTAATTCCTTCAAATTTACATTTTGAAAGCAAATTCATTAATCTCACTGTTCAAATTCGTAGGTTATGTTCTTTCGTTTGGGGTCCGAATCCGAGGTTGGTGCATACATGCAAGGGTGGTCACCCGAGATTTCAAGTCAAGTTTTCTCTGCGAGGAGTGAGTTTTAGACTTTTTTAATGGTCTCACCATTTTTTCCCAGCATTTAACATCAGAATTGATAGACCATTTGTCTACAGCAAAACCTTGCAAGAGCTCCATTGAAGTAATTTTGATTGAACTTCACAATTTTTCAATGTCCTCACCGCACAAATCCACGCACAATATCGATTCCAAGAAGTGCACTGCGCACCCTCCTTAATTGAGATTTTTATGCGTTTAAATGGTCAAAATACAACGTTGCCGGATTGCACGCGATGCAACTTCATTCGACTATAATCGCCTTCTTCTCGTTCTTAATGTCTTCGGAAAAAGTAAAACCTCTCTCATGTAGCTATATGCAACCAAGACAGGACCCCGGACCCTATCCAACCTAAATCCAATATCAAGGTCAAACGGATGATACATTGATATTTGAGCCTTATTAGCCCACATCGTATAAGATGAGGAATAACCGATCATGATCTGAGAATAGGTCACTAGAAAATCTCGGTCTAAGGCAGGATGAATGAAATCCAGGCCGAGATATGTTTGATCCGTTAAAGTATTTATCCTCCCCCTCCTCTTTCTCCTCTTCCAGAACATATTTTTTTTTCTTTTTCAAAAACTAGTTTTCGGTCAGAACCTCAAAAGAAAAAGGAGACCGTTCTTATCCTCTTTCATTAAATTTAATAACGTATCCCAGGGCACGGTCAATTGTTTTTACCTTCTATGCAAGAGCAAAGCGGATGGGCGTGGCGTAATCTCGAAAAAGAAACATTCATCCGCAGTCGTGTTGCAGCGTTGTTAGATTTTGAGGGAAAATCCATCGATTCCTGAACATAAATCGGTACAAATCTCGGGTACGTCCCCTAGGACTGACTGGCAGCAGCGACGAGGACCCGAAACGAGTTTCTTCTGTCGAAGTGAAGAGGGTGGTCGCCGCTGGATGACGGAGTGACCAGATCTATGTAGTGGACTAAACTGGACCTAGACCGCCCTTATAATTATAAGCCCCGGCCCCCGAGTGTTCGTGTTAAAACTGTTAAGTCTACCAAAGAATGTTTGGATGGCTCGCATACGGAGTCTTGTCTATCTATATTTTTTCCCTTCTTTTTTTTCAATTAAAATTAAAAGTGTTTTTTTTTGTCTACATAAAACATTGGCAAGATACAATCATAAAATAATTGTTGTAAACATAGCTCAAGTCTGCTATTTACGGGATTGCAGATCTTTTAATTTTGGCGCCAATAAAAAAAATAATATCCTAAAAATGGACATTTAAAATTATTGTTTTGGTTTCTTTCAAAGATCAGTTGCTGGATTTTTTCTTGATGTCCGTTGCTAGTTGGAAAAGCCAAATAGACCGGTTGATCAATTCCATCAATCTGATTTGTAGATTGATTTAGAGTAAAAACGAACTCAGAGGTTCTGCTTTCACCACGCAGATAGTGTAATGAGTTAGATAAGAGCGTGCCATTGTAATATTAAAACGAAAAAATACCATTCCAGCTCCCGTTTCGAATACTCTTTTAGAGCTAATAAGGAATGATTTTAGGAATTTTTTTATGCTCTCCTTATCTCTCATAAATTTTCTAGCGTGTTTTTTTTTATTTTTTTTTTTTCGTAAAAACAACCACTTACAATTAGTTTGACTTCATACACTGTTTTTATACAGCGATATGTCGTATCGATTGCCGCAACGCCCTTGCAGGAGGCGTTCAGCTCCCAAGTTATTAAAAAAGACAAAAATACAAGTTAATAGGCGGTTAACTGCCTGAAAATGTAAAAAAAAATGGAATAACTTGAACTTTTACCCCTCCTTATACCCGATATAATTATGGAACAATGGGGCTCTAGCGGACTTTTGCTATAAGCAAATAAATAATCCAATATGATGTAAAAACCAGCGAAAATCACGAAAACCACACTAAAAAAGTCTACATATTAATAGTAAACTCACAAAATTGCTATAACGGCAGGATCGTAATGGCGATTCAACGCAGGTATCATGGGAGATTCCTGTCTATTTCGTCACTTTTTCTACGGAAACATAGAGATATGTCTTAAATTAGATGCTATCATGCTACCTGCGAGCTGCGTCCCTCCGACATTAAACCCGATTCTGAGAGTGAATTTCGTGATTTTTTCAGTGTACTCCTTAAATTCTTGAAACCACTGCATTCTCAAAGTTTTGGAAATCAGATAAAACTTCTGACCTAAACCCATTAATTAAATTCGAAACTTCTATAGCCTTTTCAGGGCTTATAGACTTAAAATACAATATTTCATTCTTTAAAACATCTAGCTTTTCAAATATAAATGAAGCTTAAATGGAATACAAAGCAAGGGTCTTTTTTATCATACCTATCGTCATTTTTATAGAATTTTATGCAAAAATCAACTCTTCAGTCCGATGTAGTAAAAAATTACAAGAGCCGCCCCATTGCATTTAACCAGAGGTTGTTTTGAACCATAGTGGTCCCGAAACAGCAATAGATATACGGTATATCGCTGTGTTTTTCAAACCGCGTATTTGCTGTCAGTGAAATTTTTACGTCAGGCCCGTAACCCCTGACATGGAAAAGAGGAAAGTGCGTGTCTGAATCTACTCATTCAGAAAAAGAAAGAAACGCAACGTGTGACATTGTCCTAGTCATCCTCGAAAAGAGTGAGTGAGCGCGCATTTAATAAAGTGCGGGCGACCAACGGTGACGAACTGTTACGAGCAGCGCCGAAACGGTGCGAAGACGAAATTAGTGAGGCGCGCATATACAATATAAAGTATAAACAGAAACACACAGGGAGCAAAATGAATGAATGGAGAAGCTGATAGAGGCAATATGCATGCCGAGGAGGCGGCGCACTATGGTCCAGAAGTTCGATTTAGGAAGACATTAGTTTGCATTAAAATCGCCCAATATCTTGAAAACGGCTCATCTGACATCAAAAATGGTTATAATAAAAAGGTTAAAACGGGTTACGTTCTATCTTTTTTGTAATTACCAGTTTTGGTGTCAGATGAGCCGTTTTCAAGATATTGGGCGATTTTAATGCAAACTAATGTCTTCCTAAATCGAACTTCTGGACCATAGTGCGGCGAGGGGCCGAAGGGAAAGGAATGGGATATGCGACTTTATGCGTCGCGACGCCGACTCGTCGCACATTGGATCAAAATAAGGATTTTTCCGGCCGTGGAAATAAGTTTCGTTTTTTTGACCATTGTGTTACCAAGGTGTTTTACACCTTCTGATAACCAGAGGGGGGTGATTTTTCACTCCAACTTAACCCATTTATGTCCATTGAGTCGTTAATGACCCACTGATAATGTTGTTTTTTTGGACCGAATTACAGTAAATTTAGGCCAATTTCACTGAAAAATCAATGTTGTGATCTTTCTGCACGTATCATTTAGCTGGACCAGAAAATTTCAATTTTTTTTAATTTTTCAGTTTTTTTTTTAACTCTCAGATGGTGTTCTTGGAGAAAAACACCAAAAAGCACCTAAAATGTTCAAAGAAAGTTAGGCATTTATGGGTTAAAACCATTGCTGATGGCTTATTTTTACTTTCTCAGTACAAATAAAGTTAGAAATAGAGAAAGTATTGCGATGGCGCAGAGATTTTCAAGGTATTTTGTTTCGGTACTTGGCCCTCTACGAGTAAGTAAATCATGATAATTACAAAACAAGCAGGGAAAATTCCAACACGCAGGTGTTGGAAAAGCGTGCCACTAAAGTCTGAACAGCTTTAATGCTTTTGCTAGCAATGATAATTCATCAAAGAGGAACCATGTGACATGGAGCTGATCTCGAGAAAATTGAGTCCAAAGTTGAAGAGCTAGCATTTAAACAAAAAACGCGGAATTACTTACGTTTTGATTTCATTCAACTACCGTGTTATGTTTTTGCTTTTCAACACCGGAAAAGTGGAATTTCCTATGCAGGAAAGGTACTTCCTTAATTTTTAGCGTTTAAAGTGACTTGGTTCCTTTCTTCTTTTTGTTTGGCATAATCACGAAAAACGAATCTCTAAGAGAAACCAAACGGCAGAGTTGGTTTACACTGTTGATATTTTAAAATCTGTTAATCCGGACTTAAGTCCGTTCCCAATTCTATAAAAGGAACCAAGTCGGAGTTGGTTCCTTACGTGACTCGGATTAAGGTTTAAGAAAAAGGAACCAAGTTCTCATTTTATTTCATCACATGGACAATGACTTCAATGAGGCTTCAATGAGGAAATAGTTGTTATTAGAAGAAGCACTTGTTGCTTCGAGATTGAGTATTGCTAGGTCTATCAATCAATAACTCAATTTTATCAAAAATGTCACTCAGTTCTTTTGTGACAAGTGCTGTCCAATTGAGCTGATTTGGTGAGAAATGATGAAAAAAATAAAAGATCAGATGTATCTATAAGGAGATGAGTCAAAGGCGTTGTTTTTTGTGTTCGTTTTTTGATTTTTGTTTTCAAAACTTTGGAAGGCTCTAGCTCAGAAGAGAAACATTTGAAGCACATATTCGTGTAGGAAAATAAAGCCTTATATATGTGTTGACCCCAAAAATACACTCCATAAGTTTGGCACTTAAGTTTTGAAACACCCTATATTCTTGATATTTTGCTCCCCCCCCCCCCCCCCCCCCCCCCGCCACCCTTCACAGAACACAACATCTTGACCATGCAAATTTTTAAAATCACAGTTTGGCTGTAGAGATATTTTCTCCCCCCCCCCCCTTTCAACGAAAAAGGGGAAAATGGATCGCCTATCTTTGATGTTCGTCGTATGCGCGTGCAGAGATTGTTCGGCTTTACGACTGCCATTTTGGCTTTCTTTATAATGCGTTTTGTGGGTTGATTAATGGATTTTATGACTATTTGATGCCGCCAATGTAATTTTCAGGCGATTTTACGTAAAAATCAAAACTCTATAGCGCTGTAGCAAAAGTTTGCAACAAACCCATTGAAAGCTGAAAAGAGAAAATTATTTGATAAGGCTCGATCTTTTTCACCCACATAAAGTATAGACAATAGATATTTCTAAATCCCTCCACCTTTTAAACGGCTTGTTCAGGGATCAAACATGAGGTTGCGTTCTTTTGAAGTCAAAAAGCGTCATATTCGGAAAAGCCGTGATTCTAAATAATAAACAGTTTTTTTCTTCTTTTTTCCGTTTTAGGTGCTGTCAGCACTTGTTGCGATTGTCACGATGTAGATATTTAATATGTATAAATGGAACACTTGCGAATTCATGAAAAAATAATCCTTTAATATACAGAACTATAACCATTTCAGTGCCCTTTACACGTCAAGCATTCTAGGGGTATAGATTATAGTAGGTGTGGAGGTTTAAGACGTTTGTGGATTTTAATTCCCCCTCTCCCCATTTATTTTGTTGAAAAGTATCGAAAGTTTACAGTTAAAACTAAGCCTATAACGCATTGTAATATGATTTTTTTTTTTCTGTTGCCGTGGGTCGATATCATTTTTCGTTTTGGAAAAGCAAAGTTTCATATGGACCTATAATTTCCAAAATTTGAAGAGGCTTCCAGTAAAAAATACTGTACACGCGAGAAACTTTTTAGGATAGGTAAATAAGTTATGGGCGGTTTCACGATAACGGGAATTGCATGTCCCCAGGGGCGATGGACTATATGTAAAGAGTAAAAAGATAAATAGCAGTGAATTTTCATCGAAACTCTCTGTCTGAGGGAGGAAAAAAAATAAAAGGGCAAAAAATTATCAATGCCGTGGAATATATCACCATTTTTCAGGCGGAATTCGTACACTTTGTTACTGTCCCCGGGAGTGAGTCTTAGATTAAAAGGGTAATTTTCCTACGAAAAACAATTAAATACCTTTGCAGCGCCAATTTTTTTCTTTAAGTAAAAATGAATAGTTACTTTAACGGCAAAACTGGACTTGTGATGAGTATTGGAGCGGAGGAAATGACAATCAGAACGGGTGGCGACCTCTTGTGTACACTTTGTTACGCATTAAAAATGTGCGGTAAATCAGGCCCAGACAGCGCTAGCTGTCATTCCCTGGATCCTCCTAGCCTCAAGAGGTCAAGGAGATGGCAACAGGACCAGCTGATACCGGTAAGTAACATTTGTTTGTAAATATTGGCCGATTAAGTCATTTTTAGAGTCAGATTTAGATGTGTAGCACTAATTACTCAACACAAGAAAATGCAATAAACACCCAATTTCAATCAAAAATTCAATTTGAGCAAATCGTGGATGAAAAGTAGGCGGCAAGTGTGTTTGAATGCCCAATCATAGATTAATTCATTTTTATTGCCTTTCTTGACATTCTGCAAAATACGCGAATTTGGAGTGTACACTTTGTTACGATACTTTGTTACGCTACGAGTAACGAAGGAAAATGAACGTAATTGAAAGGGGTTTGAGTCGGCTGATAGAAAATCATCTAAATATCATTCTAGCTGCTAATATACAGGTAGTATCTAGGTGTAATATGCTTCTGCTTATCATTTGGCACAATTTTTCGAAATTCGAAGCCGCTCGCGAGAAATTCGAGATGGTAGGTACATATTTTCTTCAACACCCTGTACATGCAAATTTTAGATTAGGCCATGACTTTAGGCCCTTTAAGCTACGGGCTCAAATCATTTTTTTTTTTTTTTTTTTTTAAGTCCTTGGTGTGGGTGTCTCTCCTAGTAATCAAAGGAACATTTTAAGCGTTGAACTGTACAAATTTTACAGTTCTGAGAAATTAGCAGCCCTCAAGTCCCTGAAAAAAATCTCATTTTCGGGGTTAATCACCTTTCTCCTCTCACTTTGGTACAAAATGAAAATTTTTCGTGCCGGAGCTGGGAAAGTGATGTTGACTACCTATATTATGAAGAAAAAACATAAAAAATCAATTTGATGAACTTCAGTTTTACAAAAGTTGAAGGCTCAAATATTCCCGTTATCGTGAAATCACCCTTATTCCAGAGTCAATTCCATAGCCGCAGGGAGGAGGCTGTCCAGGGGTGGAAGACACGTGACAGCCCCTCTCACTTTTTAGAGCTATTAATGCGAATTTTACCCCCGTCCCTTTGTTCTGGATTTTAAAAACCTTTTTTTCAACAAAACGCCCAAAATTTCCTCAAAAATCCCTTGATTGCATAGACGCTCATTAAGGGGTTTTCAATTTGCCGATCCCCCAGAATTTCAAATGTTTCCAATGACCAAGACCTGTTTAGTGTGACGTCATGAAAATAATTGGTTCCAAAAAAAGGCTCCGTCTCACTCGCTCTCGTGGGTTTTCCCATATGAAATACGATCCAAATTTTCAAATACAAGTGCTAGTAAACAACAAGTTCTTTGCACCAGTTGTGTTTATCACACCATTGGGTTCCACGTCCCTTATAAAAATTTCCGATTGTTTCAATGAATTTTCCGATATGATATATATTCCCGCGCTTTATTTCCCATAAAAATAATCGAAATTTTATAGAGACAATCGGTATTCGTGTAGATTCAAGAGCGCTGACTATAGCAACGATAGGTTTCATGATTGAAATAAGGCGAAATCATCTATGGCTCTATTCTTACAGTTTTAACAGCCACTTTTTTCTCAGTGATAAAATATGAGCCCGCTATATTACAAACTTTTTGAAACATCGCGCATCAATACACAATCACAGTTATATCGAAGAAAGTCCTATGTTTTGTCCTTGTCACACTCACAGTTTCTTATGAGCACAAAATTCTAGGATATAGGCTCATCAGCACCATCACGACATGTGTTATACCTCGAACAATAGCTTCGATACGAAGAGAAGTTAGAATGATTGAGTGTCATGGCGGTGATACTCCCATAAGAGACCGTGAGTAAGACGAGGACAAAACGTAGAACATCTTTCGGTATAACTGTGATTGTAAATTCGCTTGTGATCTTTTAGGAATTATGTTAGAGTGAAAAATACTTTAAGGTACGTGGAATCTAATGGTGCAATAAAATTTGAGAAAACTGTGCTTTAACTAGCATGAATATGCGTTCGAAAATTTGGATCTGATTTCTTATAGGTAAATCAACGAGAGTGAGCGAGATAGAGCATTTGTTTGGAACCTATTTTGATGGTGACGTCATCACTAAACAGGTCTACTATAAAGGATATGAATGAGCCCCTCTCTTTTCTATACCCCCCCCCCCCCCCCCCCGCTCTTCATCAATACCTCGCCGTCACTTCTTTTCGATACCGTCGTCAAACTGATGTTGACACTTTTATGAGTCCTCAGACCCTCCGAGATCCGAGACACAAAGCCTCTCTAACACCCTCTCTCTCCCACACATTCACAAATCTCTCCGCTTAATGAACCGTGAAGAAATCTCGTGACCGGTGGAGCCCAAAACCGAGGGGCAAAGAGGGTTTCTGTGAAGGATGTTTCCACCCCCCTCCTGCCTTGGAATTTTGACTCATAGGTTGGCACAAATGACTTAGGTTGCTGGACCTGTATGGAATTCTCGTTCAAAGGAATTCGACTTTGACGCTTAATAACTTATTGAAATTAACAGGAATACCAAAACTTTTACAATTTAAAGAAAATAGACGCCGAGACCTCCTGGATTGCAGCAATAAATTAACGATTAATGAAACCAGTTTTAAGAAAACACGTTTTTAATTTTTCAAACCTTTCCCGCCAAGGTTTTGCCATAAGCAAAGCATGCAACCTATATATTAGATATGAAAATGAAAACAAAAAGCGTACCGTATATATACGGCACGCTTAATAATTGGCTCTCATTATGCCTAATACTATACTAAAGAATATATTCATCCATAAAGTTTCAATATTTTTTAATCATATGCGGCTTGGAGGTGTAATTGCACAAACTTTCTGTGGCGTCTGTCTGTCTGTAGCAACAAAATGTGAAACCCAGCAATCAGCATGTCTTTTGAACTATTGATCCATATACATCCAAATTTAGCAGAGATGTTACTTTTAACATTCCCCAGAGGGACTTTTTTTGTTTTTTGTTTTTTGTTTTTTTTTTTTTTTAAATTTTAATTTTTAGGTTAGTTATGGATGAAAAATGGTTTCCATTAAAATCAATGGGAAAATGGGTCATAAAAAGGAAATATTTGAATATTTCAAAAATGGATCTTTGGATCTGGATAGAAATATTGAAGGGGGGGGGGGGTCCGGGGGTCTCCCCTAGGATATTGAAGGGGGGTCTGGGGGTCTCCCCCTGATTATATTTGATGTGAGAAAGATTTCGTACATAGAGAAAAATGTCTCCGTTGTTAGATCCGAAGATTCGTTTTATTTTGATCACCGAAGTTTTCGGTGAAAGAAACCAAAATTTTCGGTGGTAAGTATCGAAGACTTCGGTAAGTATAACCCAAATTTCTCGGTACTACTAATGAAGCATTCGGTACTCAGGACCGAACATTTTGGTTCCTGCAACCGAAAACTTCGTTGATCAAATTTTACCGTAGTATTTTTCTCTGCGTAGCAGGGTATTCCCTACAGTTTTTTTTTTTAATATTTTTCATAAACTGAGCCTATATATACTAGCGGGGACAAAGATACCTAGTCAGAGTATGCAACACGCAACACACCTTATACACGCGTTGAATGGGATGCTGTGTATTGCTTATTGCATACCCTGGCTAGGTATCTTTGTCTCCGCTAGTACAATGTCCATAAGATATTTTCATCATGGCTGACTTCTTAAAGTTTCAAAATCACGCCCTATAAATCCTCTCCATTGCTGTAGCTCGTTGGCCCTATCACTGGCGCAACCAGAATCTCTTCCATCTTTCTCATTTCCCATTTGAATGTATAAGTAGGAAAAGGACAGAAAGAGGGGGATTTATCCCGTTGTCCGCCTCCTTTTCTAACATACGTTTTTTAATGAAGAAAAGAGAGAGATGAAGAAACTCTTGGTGCGCTACTGGGCCCTATAATACCCTCATTCAAATGTTTTCGCTTCATTGTGCGACGAAATTCTTTCCGTAAAGCGGCGCTGCGCTGGGCTGGTGTTTAGTGCGTGCGCCTGGTAACGGAAACGCGATGGAACTGCGCGCGCAGGAGCAAAGGAGGACCAACGTAGAGGTAGCGTCAATGTTCCTGATGTTGATGGGGACGGAGTGGACGGGACGAACGCGGACGTCGCGTCGCGACGCAAGGCGGACGCGCGTCACTCAAAACTCGCTGTCGGCGTTAAAGCGTCGAGCGTCGCTCGTTCAGCACATGCACATAGGAGGCAGCGTACGCGTTTGCTCCTTCGTTCAGCGTTCAGTGTTCAGCGTTCAGCGCCGCGCCGCCACCGCGGTTCAGCCTACATAACTGTCCTAAATGAGACAATAGTCGCAAGTGCAGCAGCCGGCGTCAGCAGTTCAGCACAGACACCAGAGCGTCGTTGCCGACAGGCAGTGGCGTATCGCCGCGAGCAATCTGGCAACACTGAATGTTGTCCATTTCACCCTTTCAAAAATAGTTTTTGTTCAGGGACGGATTTTTGGCCTTCATAGCTGATCTGAGCACAATTTTCTCATATAAAGTTAATTTAAAAAGTTAATACATTTTCTCATTTTTTCTCAGTAAAATTTTTCTCATAAAAAATTTTCTCATATATATTCTCTCATTTTTGTTTTTATTTTTCTCTTTTTTTATATGCTTATAGTATTTTCATTTTCTCCATAAGATTTTGTGTTATTTTGGTGTAAATTGAAATGTGGACCAGGTCTAAAAGGATTAAACGCATGAAAAAGGTCGAACTAATGGAAGATGCACAGTACACTTTTTAAAATCAATATTTTTCAAGGGGTTTAAATGGACAACATTTGGCGTCGCCAGATTCCACGAAACGCAACTGCCAACGGGTCAGCTGTGTCCTTCTACTCCGCAGAGGTGGCTAGTGCCATTTGGCAACACCGTCATTCCTCAATTTTATTTTATGTAAAACAATCGATTGTTGAAGATAGATTCAAATAGAGTGAAGAAATTGTTGCCAGATAGCGCAAGCCGCCAACGTTACTGCGGCAATAAATGACAATATTGATGTTAAACTCAGACGTCGTATCAGTCGTTCAACAAAGCATTCTTTGGGTTCCACAGCAAATTACTTTAACTATCTCTGAATCAAACAATTCTTCCTTGATCGAGGAGGTTATAATGAAAAAGAGAAAATGTGCACTTGCTGTGTACTCGTGATAAATTTTCCATCCCAGATATTTGAATTTCCGCGATTCACTTGCAGGGTTTTCCGATCCGGCCAGAAATCCCAACTTTTTCTTGTTGAAGTAAGTATGGATAGTTGAAGTAGTTGAAGAGTGGATCCTGCAATGCGGCAACCTTAAACTCACCGGAAACTATGACATCGGTCTTGCGGTGAAGGCTGCTCTCCGCAGGAATTTACAAAGTAACCAACTCCCTCTCCCTTCTCCCTTCCACCTCTCCCCCCTCTCAGTTCTGCCTTTCTGGACCAAGTCAAGTTGAATTCATAGAGTGCAGGGGGTCCACGGGCTGGCGTAAAAAAAAAAAAAAAAAAAAAAAAAAAAAATTAGCCCAATACACTAACGGCGGATAAACTGTATCCCCGGTCTTGATGAGAGTCTATAAAAGGGAATTAATGGGGAAGGGGGGGGGGTTCCATGAACGATTATCATCTGATCGTCTGATCATCGATGGAACTGCTGATTGCTGACAAGTTACTCCGCGATCGATAGAAAACACCACCGTTTGGTCTTCGCAAGCGAGTCGAATGAGACTCAATGGGTCAATTGACAAGAGGGAGTATGAGTACATGATGAAAAAGAAAGAATAGGTGACAGGAAGGTTTGGGAAAAGTGAGGGCAGAGTTGCCTAATCTCAGACAAAAATCATTATGTTTTAATCGATTGGTTCAAATTTTAATGCCTGTTCGGTGCCGATAACGATAGACATTTTTCGACACCATTTAGATACTTAATGGGTCTGTTGCAAACTTTTGCTACAGCGATAAAATGTGATTATTCCAATGTAAAATCGCCTGAAAAGTCCATTGGTGGCATCATAAAGTCATGAAATACAATATTAAACTCCCAAGAGGCGTTTATTTAAATCCAAGATGGCGGCAAAATATCGAGGAATCTAAATGTATGCACCGTGATCATCCAAGGATTGCCAACTTTGACAACCTCACTGGAGGTAGAGGTTATGTGTTTGTTTACGTTGTGATTGATTGTGATGGATATTGTGAGGTTGGCTATCCTTGAATGTTCGTGGTGCATGTATACAGATTGCTCGATATTTTGCCGCCATCTTGGATTTCATTAAACGCCTATTGTGAGTTTATTATTGCATTTCATGGCTTTCTGACGCCACCATTGGACTTTTCAGGCGATTTTACATTAGATCGAACACTCTATAGAGCTGTAGCAAAAGTTTGCAACAGACCCATTATGACCAATACGATGATAATTTTCAGTTGCGTACTGCGTGAAATCGAGCAACGTTGCATTTTTTCCCCCATATAAACTCGTGTATAAGATCGATGTCTCAGGTGCCTTGTGAACACCCTCGAAATCGATCTATTTCATGGCTTAAAATGGATGACATGCAATGTTGCCACTTACTGCACGCTGCGCCTTTATTGATACTTATTATTAAAGTAGTGTATTGTACTATTACCTTCAAAAGAAAGTCATCTCATCGTAACGGTCCTTGATAATGTTGTTCATTATTTTTCAGAGTTCTAGATTTTTTCAGGCATACTTTCAAGTGGCAATGCTGTTAGACTCTGAATTACCTGAAAACTACGAAAAAAATTAAAACTGGATTAGGAATGGAAGAATGACAGTTGTTACCAGGATACTTTCTTTTGAAAGTCATAGTACTATAGTTGATAGAAAGTTGAGCAGTATTGTGTTTGGCAAAAAGAAAGTGGACGTTTGACGTATCTTTTGAGAGAGACCTCTAAATTTGGCAACCTTATAAAAAATAACTTTCATTTTGTATGTAAGAACATGGCTCATCCCTAAAATTCCCGCAAATAGTAAATTCGACTATAATATGAGAAAATATATATATATATATTTAAATAATAGGCAACCCTTGAGATTCCTCAAAAAAAATCAAGGTTAAATTCTTGGTTAAAATTCAAGGTAACTAATGAGCTACCAAGAAATTTCTCTTTCAGATTTGCTTTGGGCACTCTAGGTACTATGCTTTATCTCAGATTTACAAATTCGCGTCATAGTATCTCACTCGAAAATCTCTTGAAACTTTCTTGAGAGATTTCAAGGCGTTTTGGCCCAAGGTGCGTTTCAATGGCGTAGCGTGCAATTTGGCAAATATTTATTGTGTCCATTTAAACCCATGTAAAAGGTCGAATGCAAAGATGTTCACCGAACACCCAATAGTTCGATATTTTTAATGAATTTAAATGGACACTGTACAACGTTGCAAAATTGCAAGCTACGCCACTGGTGCGTTTATGAATTGCAAATTGATGAATCTGGTTGGTAGGGCGTTTGGCAGTTTTCCTTCAGACAATTTACTTACAAGACAATTGACCAACAATACTATACCTAACGTTATTATGCTTTTTGACATTTTATCCAATTTGCTGTCGGTCAACTGTCTTCTGGTAAATTTATCGGATACCAACCTGGAGGATGGTTCAAGTTCAGCGGTCCGATCATTTACTTTATCGTTAAATCGATCGTTAAAACTGTCTACGAGTAATGCTATTGGTCGAAAATTGCACAACTTGGCTGTTGCTATGGTAACCATCGTTAAGAGTCTCGTTTTATAAAGGCTGTTCATGAGTAACCTTTAAAAACCGGACACTAAAACGATGGTTACCATATAACGGCTAAGTTTTACAATATTCGACCAATAGAATCACTCATACACAGTCTTAACGATCGGTTTAACGATGAAGTAAATGATCGGCCCGCAGAACCATATTTCTCAATCCTGAGGTCCTGATGCCTTTTGAAGACTCCCTCATGAGGCTTTCCCTAACAGAGACTCGACAACGCTATTTTTTTTTTGGAGCGACAGAACTCAAGTAAAGCCGTGGGAAGTTTCGGTAAGGCTTAGTAATCACATTACCGTTATCAAGCGCCTTTTCTTCTAATTTCCTTCGAGTATGGATAGGTCGTTATTAAAATATAAATGACTTTGCACTAATAAAAACCATTGTTCGTCTCTTTCTCTTTGAACATTTCCTTCGTTCGCCGCGCAGCGCAGGCGCAATGTGATACGCTTAGGCATATATACGGTTTACGGTTCTAGTCTAGCCTAGTCGTCCACAGAGTCCACACACACCACCTTGCGTGGTCCAGCACACTGGCGGATCCAGGAATCTATCCTTCTCTCTCTTCTCCCATTAGAACGCGTATGATAGAAAAGGACAGATTAGGGGCAGTCACGTGATTTTCGCCCCCTCTTCTATCCTTTGCTAACACATGCATTCTAATGGGAGAAGAGAGAGAAGCATCAGCCTCTTGTCCTCACTATCTTCTCTCTAAAGTGGCTATAGCACATACTTTTTCTTCCTAATTCTTTGGATTCTTCGTTTTTCTTTTCCCCGGATAATTTTTCCCGTTTTTCTGCTTTTCCAAGACTCATTCTTACTTCTTTTGCTGATCAAGGATCAAGGATTCACGCTAATTCATTGCATAATTGCGGTAAAAAAAAAAAAAAAAAAAAAAAAAAAAAAAAAAAAAAAAAAAAAAAAAAAACGGTCCGTAAATTTGGCTGGGTCTGTTGTTAACTTTTCCTGTGAACGGTTTTAGTATAAGCAGTGACTTAGCGTGCCCTCCGTCAACGTTGTATTATGTCCATTTAGACCCACGAAACGGATCGAACTGTTGGATGTTCGGTGAACTCCTTCACATTCGACCTTTTACATGGGTTTAAATGGACATAATACACTGTTGCCAAATCGCACGCTGCACAACTGTTTTAGTGATGACACAATCCGCTGTTTATTGAGCGTTCCGAGCTATCTCTCGCGCTCTCACTTCATTCCTATGATTTTCTATCTCTCTCTTTCTGTCATCGCTAAAAATGTATACAGAAACGTTCTATGTGACATTGTTGGCAAAAATGTATTTTTCAATTTAATTTAAAGCGATTTAGAGAAAGAAATGTCGTTAAACAAGGCCTTATATGTATACAAAATTCGACTCTAGAAAGAGATAGCTTTGCATGAGGGTCACATAAGAGTGAGAGGGATAGTTTGAAGCCCTATAAGCGAGTTTTGTCATAGCCAATTTTTGACGGATAGGTACTTCGTTGGTTAGCTGTCGATTTCTGTAATGCCACACTAAATATAGTCAAAAGCAATACAGAGGGACAGGTTAGGAGCTGCTGTTTTGCGTAAAATCAATGACATTTTTTTATTCACCGATGATTCCACCGGTTGAGAAAAGATCACACTGTTCAGTTTAGTGTTTGACTGTAATGCACGAAAATACTTGCGCAACTGTAACCTTTTCTCAACCAGAGGAGTCGTCGATGACTTTAAAAAAAAACTTGCAGACATTTTAATTAATTAACGGCGTTTCCAACGATTGAGAAAATATTACAGATCGGAGTATTTTCGTGCACTACAGTCATACGCTAAACTGAACCGTATACTCTTTTCTATACCGGTTAAATCATCGGTGAATTGGAAAATGCCATTATTTATACGCAAAACGGTAGCTCTGGTCAATTGAAATAAAGAATCACTTGATAATAACATTGGGTAAAAAAGCTCTACAATTTTCTCTCAAACTCAATGAATGCGTTTAAACAAAATTATAGAACTCTTGAAGGCAATGTGTGATAGCCAGATTATTAAAAGTGCGGTGAAAGCACCAAATTTTCTTGTAAACTACTTAGTGTTCAAACAACAGAGCCGTAACGGATTTATCTTATCCTCGTCTTTGGAACACAATCATCCTGATTTGCTTTGAGGAGGTTAAACGAACGCATGAAACGTATCCCATGATGCTTTTCGTTTCTGAGAGAGATCGGACAAATATTTGGCTAGGCTTCGACGCTAAGTTTCGGAATTTCGTGGCTGCTCTTCAAGCTAGTTTCACCTTCTTCTGTAAATACTTGCGTAGAGTGTCGCATACACATGTTGTGTCTCAAGATCAGCTCGACCAGAACTATTGATTGAAAAGATATCGCGCATTTCAGGTCAGCAATTAGTTCCTGTAGCATATTATGAAGAATTCTGAAAAAAAAGAGAAACAAAATATTAAACTAGCACTATCCTAAATTTCATACTATCATGGAATGAAACGATTTTGAATCGTCGTGTCAGGGACCAATAAATGTTCGGTAGCACACGTAAACTCTCACCATCCAACGTCTTTCGGGAACCGTCTGTAAACCGAACATATTATATCAAGCGAATTTTCGTGATCGAATATGATTAACAATACTACATTAACCTACATATTCGAGGAAGCCCAATCGTGATTTTAGGTGTTTTCGGGGCATTGGAAGCATGAATTCAATTTTGAGTTCACCTCCGGACTTGAATTCAAAATCGAATTGATGCCATCGTTACCTGAAAACACCGAAAAAGTTTGAAAAACACGATCCGGTTTCGTGTCATCCTTTGTTGTCATGGGTAGGTTGGCAATGATTTTGTATAATTCTGTAGGATATATGAGTCGCGAAAATTCACTTATCGGTCCCAGGTCTTTTGCCAAGACGGTTTTTGGTGTCAGTAAAAAGCTCAATTACTTTAGAGCCACTCATACATGCGATACGTACTAAAATTATGCAATGTTGAACATTTTGCAATGATTTTTTTTTTTTTTTTTTTTTTTTTTTTTTTTTTTTTTTTTTTTGCATTGAAAGATGTCCCAGCAACTACAAGCTACTGATTTCCTATATCAGTGGCTCCAAGCTCTGGCATTTAAATACTGGGAAGAATAGGTATACTTGATTTTTTCTTCATAGCTCAGCGCAAAGAATTCAATATATTCCGTAGAACCGGTTTGTTTTCTTTTCTCTTCTCTTCTTCTCGTCATTCATTCTTTCTCCATTCTGCTATAGTTTAATTCTCCGATTTGTGAATCGTAATACAACGCTCACAATACGTTACTCTAAACCTGATGTTTTGACGATTTTGTCTAGTCACTCCACGCCCTGGTTTGCCAAATTTCCAATTTTGAATTGATTTAATTTATTGGAAGTGATCTGATAATTTTTATCGAAAATTTGGCAACGCTTGAATATTGTTGTATGTGAATTGTGAGTCGTCCTCTGCGCGTTTGGTTCCGAATTGGTTCGCTAGATCGATTCAGACGTACTTTTCTGAATATGTGGGGATTGCAGTTGAAAGATTTAAGCAGCATTTTGTATACCTCATCTTTACCACATCACAACATCCTTTTCAGATATATGATACCAGAGTTGGGCAAATAGAAGTGTAATCGATTACACGATTAATGTCAAACCTTTGGATGGTAATTGAATGTAGAATGCAACTATAATTTTATGGGTGACTTGATAACCATAAAATCACCCTCCGAAAAAACAACGGTTACAAATACTCATAATAATAGTGTAATCGATCATCATTAATCATGCACATTTGCCTAACTTTGCATGGTACATACTAGTAGTATAAGGGTACGTCCACCCCACTCCACCCAACTGCAAAATAATCCAAAATTAATATGAATTTAACCGAAAAAACCAAAGTCAAAATTTCTTGAAAAATAAATCTTTAAATAAACCTTTAGTTTTCTATTTTGATTAGCCTTTTTTAACTATTTTTTCAGTGTTTTTTTCACTGCGTACATGCTTGCAGCCAAGATAAAAAATTTTAAAGTTAAGATTTTCTCATTTTTTTCACATTTTCAAGGCCCGGATTAAACACTTTTCCAAAAATTCAATAATCAAGAATCAAGTGTTCAAGCATTACAGAATAGTTAGAAAATTTAAATAGTTAAAATTGAATTTTTTATTTTGGAACAAAAGTTAGAAAATTTAAATAATTTTGGAACAAAAGGGGTTCCTGGAGCTCTCACAGTTAACCTCCCAACCCATATTTATTTTATTCACAGGAACCCCTGAGTTGAGAGGTAAACTGTGAGAGCTTTTTTTTTTTTTTTTTTTTTTTTTTTTTTTTTTTTTTTTTTTGATCTTCTCTAACTCAGGAGATCTATACCGTTACTCACTGTTTTGAAACAGCCGCCATTTTAACACGCAGTTTTTAGGCTTTAAGCTAATCAATTTTGTGTGAGTAAGGGTCTGAGTTAGAGAAGAGCACTCCAATCCTTAACATGATAATTTATATTGCTGGCCAACACAATACAAATTAACATGTCAAGTCCGGGAATCGAACCCGGTACCAGAGCGCAGTTAATAAAGCACGCTTTACGAACTGTGCTAACTGGCTGATATTGATAAGGGAAAAAATTAGCGTTTATAAGTCAACTTCTGATAAAAATGTAAATCCCCATGGTCTACTTCTTCTGCCTCTTTTTTATGCAAAGATGATAAGACATGTACTATGCCACCTGGGAGTAAAATGATAAGTCTTTATCTATCATGCTGGCCAACGCATCCTAATCAATGCTCACCGAGATGAGACTCGTTCACGGATTCAGTCCATTAGAAAAGATTCGTTCATTAATTTAATTTCAACTGTATGAATAATTATTGAGTTACAGGTCTCGTTTTTAAAATAAAATCAATAGTGACGTCGGTAGTATAGGTATCCGTTGAGGACACTCCTATCAATTTTAAAATTTGTCTAAAAATAGTATCAATTTTTATCAAAATTTCACTTTTTAATTTTTCGGGATAAATCATATAATTTAGAATGCAATTTTTACTCCGAAAAACTTCGTAATTCACTTTGAAAAATGTTTATTTTACCATGTAATTTAAGATGTGCACAAGCGTTCAGGCAGGCCGAAAAATTTCAAAGTTAGAATTTAACCATTAAAAGCTATCAAACACTAAAGTTTCCTCCGCAGTGAATGTGAATAATCGTTTGACTATGGTAACACATTTGGCGAATGCTTAGTATTTTCATTTAAATCAAAATGATTTTACTGTAAGAAGTGAACTTCATTAAACATGAACTTCATTCAAATTTATTACAAGGTAATTTATTTACAAGGTCGGTAAATTAAGTTATTACATTTCAGTTATTATGTTCAAGTTAAGTTACATTTGTTTCTTCTTTTTACTTTCTCACTCTAATGAAATTAGAAAAATTGAGAAAGTATTGCGATGGCGCAGAGATTTTTGATGCATTTTGTTTCGATACTTGGTCCGCTGCGACTAAGTCAATCATGATAATTATAAAATAATTGGCTCTTATCATGCCTAATACTATCCTAAAGAACATCCATCCATGATATTTCAATATTTCTGAACCATATGTGGTAGGGAGGAGTAAATGCACAAAATTTCTGTGGCGTCTGTCTGTCCGTCTGTCTGTCTGTCCGTCTGTCTGTCTGTCCGTCTGTCTGTCCGTCTGTCTGTCTGTAGTCATGAACGTGAAATCCAACATAACTTTTCAACTATTGATCTATATGCATCCAAATTTTGCAGAGATGTTGCTTTTAACATTCCCCAGAGAGACTTTTTTTGTTTTTTCAAAATTTTAATTTTTAGGTTAGTTATGGAAGAAAAATGGTTTCCATTAAAATCAATGGGAAAATGGGTCAAAAAAGAGAAAAATTTAAATATTTCAATATGGGATCTTTGGATTTGGAAGAAAATTTGTAAAAAACATTCTACAACCAGCCCACAGTAAAATTAACCCTTATAGTTCAGTAAAATAACCCTTAAGACCGTTTAAAAAATCAATTTGGGGCGTTCGAGCCAAAAAATGGAATAAAAGTGAGAAATTAATCTTGTATATCAGTGCCAATTACTAAAAGCTGGATGAATTTTGATGAAACTTTGTATACACAATGTACTACCACAGTACTAACATATTTTCTTCTCACTATCATCATAATAAATCCTTTGGACCGTTTCAAAGGACCATAGGCGCGATTGAGAAAAAATAAGACCAATTAAGCAAATAAAAACATAATCCTACTTATTGAGATAATTCGGGTTAGGTCCAATTAATTTTAATTAAATCCGGCACAAACAATCTACCTACCTACATTTACTCTACTTTATATAGAATTTCTTATCATTACAGTATACAGCCCTTAAGACTGTTTAAAAAATCAAAATCAGTGCGCTCGAGCCAAAAAATGGAATTATCGTGAGAAATTAATCTTTAAACTTGGAGTCAATCAATTATGGCTCGATGAATTTTGATAAAAACTTTTGTACACACAATCCACTATCAAAATACTAAGATATTTTCCATTCTTAGTCACCATACACAACTGATAAAACCTTTTGAAGAGGCAATATAGGTGGGATTGAGAAAAAAAATATGGGAATATAAGCAAATAAAAACATAATCCTATTAATTGGGATAATTCAGATTTGGTCCAATGAATTTTTATAAAAACTGGCAAATACAATCTACAATTAGTCTATAAAAGAAAGTATTCCTTACATATACAATATACAACACTTAAGAGAGTTTAAAAATCAAAATAGGGTGTTCCACCCAAAAACATGAATTAAAACGGGGAATTAATGTTAAAACTTGGAGTCAATCATTCATGGGATGAATTTTGATGAAAATTTGCACAAACATATTATGTTACTGACCCACTAAAATATTCCTATCATACAGTCATCATCAAAAACCTTTAAGACCGTTTCAAGGGCCAATATAGGTGCGATCGAGGAAAAATCTTTGAAACCAAGCAAATAAAAAAACAATCGTAATACTTGGAATAAGAAATTCAATTATGACTCAATTATGTTTGATGAAAATTGCAACAAAAAATTTGCAACCAACCTAGGCAGGGATTTCTTTTCAATGTAAAACTATAATATACAACCCATAAGTCTGAGACTGTTTAAAGGCAAAATAGCTGTTCTATCAATAAACCCAAAAAATAGAATATCCAAAGAAAATTAAACTTATAAAGAAAATGGTTGGATGAATTTTGTTGACATTTGGTGTCCACAATCTACAAACAAAGAACATCTTTAAAGGGGGTTTAATCTACCAAACTAAAAAATTCTTTTGAAGATCCATAGTTCAAAACCCATCCTTCAAAGGATGAAGTAGGCAACTATTCGTACAGCTTCTCTGCACAATCGCAAACACTTCGAATTGAAGGCGGAATTATGTCCAGAGGTGAAAATATTTTAAATGTGATGGGAGTCTAGGAGTCTCTCCCAGAATTCTAAAGGGGGTTGGGGGTCTCCTTCAGATATCTAAAGGGGGGTCTGGGGGTCTCCCCCAGAATTCTAAAGGGGGGGGGTCTGGGGGTCTCCCCTAGAATTCTAAAGGGGGGGGGGTCTGGGGGTCTCCTCCAGAATTATAAAGGGGGGGCTGGGGGTCTCCTCCAGAATACTAGAGAGGGGTCTGGGGGTTTCCCCCAGAATTCTAAAGGGGGGGGGTCTGGGGGTCTCCCCTAGAATTCTAAAGGGGGCGGGGTCTGGGGGTCTCCCCCAGAATTATAAAGGGGGGTCTGGGGGTCTCCTCCAGAATACTAGAGGGGGTCTGGGGGTCTCCCCCAGAATTCTTAAGGGAGTCTGGGGGTCCTTCGACCCCCCCCCCCAGATAAAAATGGAGGGAGAAAGTGTTCGTAGGGTGTTCCCTACAGTTTATTTTTCTTTACTCTTCATTTTTTCTTTTTCTTTTTCTTCTTCTTCTTTTTTCTTTTCAGTCAAATGGAGATCGTAAGCATCTTGCAATAATTTTGCAAGCCACTTTGTGCAATCAGGTGCGTCTTTATGAAGAATTAAACAAAACTTATACAAATTTCTTTCCAGAATTCGGTCATGAACCTCATTATTCCTAAAATCCATTATTCTCATAATAATATCTGAGAACTTATCAAATGGTAGGCCTGCCTCTCTAACTTTCTCTGATAAGAATGAAATAGGTTTAGGTGCTGCTTCTCTCAATTCCATCATCTTTATCCATTTAACTCTTCTAGTACTTTTATTGAATTGCGTACCGTAGTTTCGCTCCAGTTTTTCAACTATGTTCCCTGCGATGACGACGGACAATTCCTCCTGTAATTTTATCTGTGAACATTCGTAAAAATTGAAATTACACAAATCAATGAATTTTTCTTGAAAATTTGACAAAAAGAAATAAAAAGTATAATTAAATAATCAAGATTCATTTATTAGAACGTTGTACGTAATATTCTTAAAAACAGAACATTGAAATTCGTTCAACATCTCATTAAAAATATCTGGGAAAAATTACCATCTGACAAAATTACGTTATATGACGTCACATTTTTGTACCCTCTAATACCATGGTACGATTAAATAACTTTATAAAGACATTATTTATTAACACAACTAATTAACGTAATCAGATTACATTTATGATTACGAGTTGCAGCAGCATAAAAAAATCGTTAATACTTCAAAAATGTAAAACTTAAAATATAAAACTGATCGCCTGCAACGTCACATATCTCGTTAAGTCTACTCGTCACATCGCTAACGGTAACGTCTTGTAACGTATCAGTAACGTGGGAACGTCTTTTGAACAACGTTGTCACAATACCAGTTGCGTTGGAAGAACGTTAAATACATGTTACTCATGATACAGTCAAGATACATATAATCAGTAAACGTCTTCTCATAACGTCCCAGTAACGACCCAGTAACGTCCCTGTAACGTAGTAACGTCTTTCTCGTAACGTTGTATCGATCCTACACGATCGACTATCGCTAATGAGTATCGTTAAAGTATCGTTGTCACGATGTCACTCTATCGACTCATCGCTAATCACGTTCTAGGTAACGTTGCCGCAACGATGATTTCCTGATTGGTTACATTCACACACAATCGTGGCAAAATGATAAAACTATCAAGATTTGTCTTGAAAATGTAAACAGTTAAGCTAATAGTATTATCCAGTTAGGAAAAATAATCTCATATCGTAAAAATGTTGAATGTATAGTAATTATGAAATAAATAAGTAACGAACCTTTTCCTATGAAATCAGCTTGGCATTTATAACACAGAGGAGACGAATAGTCTCATAAACTGTTCTCATCCGGTGGAAAAAACGTTAATTTGACGGGCCGATACCAAGTTTCATTTATATAACATTTATTTAAATAACAAGTTTCATTCAAAGACGTTACTTATGACACATCCAAATCATGTTATTTTTTGGTTAAAAGTTCCAGCAGCATAAAAATCGTTAAAAATTCAAAAAATGTAAAACATAAAATATATAACTGATCGCTTACAATATCACGTATCTCGTTAAGTCTTCTCATGACATCGTTAACGGCAACGTCTTTGTAACGTCTTAGTAACGTGGGAACGTCTTTTTCGTAACGTTGTCACGATACCAGTTACGTTGGAAGAACGATAAATTGATGTTACTCATGATACAGTCAAGATACATATAATCAGTAAACGTCTTCTCATAACGTCCCAGTAACGTCCCTGTAACGTAGTAACGTTCTTTCTCGTAACGTTGTATCGATACTACATCATCGATCATCGTTAATGAGTAACGTTAAAGTATCGTTGTCACGATGTCACTCGCTAATCACGTTCTGGGTAACGTTGCCGCATCGATAATTTCCTGGTTGGTTACGTTCACACACAACTGTGGCAAATCATAAAATGATCAAGATTCGTCTTGAAAATGTAAACTGTTGAGCAATCGTATTCTCTAGGTAGAAATAAATAATCTCTTGTAAAAATAGTGAACATGGAATATCTAATAAATAAGTAATAAACTTTTTTAATTTTGTCGAGAAAAATTAGAATGTAAATGTATTGTAAATAAATAATTATAAATCAGCTTGGCATTCGTAGCATAGAGTAGAAACCTCATAAACCTACAAGTAATATTTAATTACGGAAAAAAATCACCACGTATTTTTCAACAGTAAACTAATTTTGAACATTGAAAAATGATTAAAGATTCGTGAATTTTTCCCTTGTATTCAATCTTTTCAAAAAACGTAATCGATTGAAATATATGAAAATTAAGACTTACTTTATCTTTTTCCAGCTCCCTGATGTCTCCAGCTTGTTGCTCAATTTTTTTGTCTTTGTCTTTGAGTTGTTGATGTTTTTGATGATAAATGTTCCACAAAAATTTTCTCTCCATGGTAACATTGTTAAGCGAAAGTATGTCGTCAATTTGTTTCATAATAGCATCCTTATCCTTGTTTTCCTTAAAGAACATCGAAACAAATCATTAATTACTAGTTAAAGAAAAATAATATACTTTTTTACCATTTATAGAACAGTTATTATACTGTAAAATTGGTTATTATATGTGATTTTTATAAAAATTAACTAAAGATGAAGAAACTAACTCCTTTCCTCTGAAAAATGAGAGGATTTTTGTCAAAAACCTCATCTTTGAATCAAGTAAATCTTTTAAAATAAAGGAAAATAAAAATGTTATACTAGAAGGAAATTTTTGAAAATAAATATGAAATATAAAATTTATGCCGAGCTTCAATTGAACTCATGTAAAAATCTTTTTTTTTTTTTTTACTGCTTTTTATAAACTATAGTGATGTATCACAATTCACAGTTCATGAGTTGCATAGAATCTATTGTTTAAAAAATGAGGTTTGAAGAGGTTTATTGGTAACTAACTTTGTTACAACGTTTCTAAGATAATTTTACTCCTTTTTATCACTAGTTTTATTTTAATAAAAGAATAAGTGAGTAGACGGGTCAGAATTTCATATTTTTGTAACATAATTAGGAAACTTAGAGTAAGTATTTGTTACCTCGTATAGGGTGACAGGTCTACTTTAAAGCGTGGTTAATACGTCGAGTAAAATAAATAAAGAAATAAGTTATGGATACTTACTTTTTGATCGTCTTTCGCGTAAAGTTGGTTAGTAGAAATTATTAACAAAAAACAAATTTTTAAAGAGGCTGCCATCATGAACACAAGAATAAAATAACTCTCTTCATGAAAAAACATCACACAATCTCTTTCTTATCTTAAAGTAATTATTCGGATGAAATTAATTCCACATTTTAATTATCATTGTGTAAGGCTTTATCAAACATGTGAATCAACTTCCATGAACAGCATGCAGAATAGTTCTTTGAAAATAACGTTGTGACGTTTGATGAATCACAGAGCAGAATTATTGACTCCTTTTTAAAATGTGAGGAAATTGTTAATTCATTCTTTCTTTTTGGACTTTCTTTTGTTAATTCATTCTTTCTTTTCGTATTGGACTGCTTTGGTGTTGCATATTTAAAAGTATATTGACCCAGACAATTTCTAGGAATTTCATGACTTATACTCCTATTATTATATGGTATATTATGCTGTTTTAAATATTTAAGAATAGTCTTTTCAGTTATTTTATACTTCCAAGAAAAACTTCTCACACTATTATTCTTGAAGTTGTATTCTTTTAATATTTTAATAAACTCGTTTGGAGTCATTTGTTTATATAAAAAATTTATTTTATTTTTACCATACCATACCACATTACCATACAATATTACCTTATTACGGTACCATATTACCTCACCTTACTTCACCTTACAGTACCTTACTTTACCATACAATATAAAAAACATAAAATTATATTCTAATAAATGGAAAGTCAAATAAAAAGCTACATGCCTTCTAAAGTTGAACTAGAAGGTTTAGATAGGATAATTTCAAAGAATAAAGAATTGGAAGAATTGATAAAGGATGAGGAATGTAATTTAGAGAAAATAATTCAAGCCATAGATGGTTTAAAAAATATCAACAATAATATGAAGACTATCATGAAACAGTTCTTTATAGCTCTACAACAAACAAGTATGACGTCGGATATTTACAAATATGCAAATTTTAAAAATCAAGAGTTGATAGAAACTCTACTCGAGAGGGAGGAGAAATATAAGAAAATCATTAAATCTCAAGCTGAAAAACATAACGATAATTCTGGAATTGAAGAATTGAATAACGTCTTCTCAACCATAATTGTAGATGCTAAGGATAAGAAATTATCTAAGTATATGAAAAAATCCTTGAAAGATATAAAATTTCATGATGACTTCAAACCAGTGTTTTCAGAACTAGGAACTAAGGAATTAACACGTGATGAATTGAAAAAAATGAAATCAGATCCCAAAAAAGGACCTCGATTTAATAATATTCATAAAATAACAACTGTAAATGTTCCTAGTATAAATAATGATGCAACTATTATCCAACAAAATTAAATGATCTTAAGCGTCTATTTTAGGAAGTTTCTTCATACTTCAGTAAATGTGAAATTTCTTATTAAATTTTTTCTATATAAATAAAAGTAAAAAATGGAGTTGTCTAATAAACTCAACGCTATTTTGAAATTAGTAGAGGCTTATGATATTTGACGTTGTTCAAAGTGTAAACAAATAAAAAAAGAGAGGGAATTCAATAAAAATCAACACTGGTGTAAAGATTGTAGAAATGAAATAATGAAAAAGTATGTAGATAGTAAGAAGTTCATTGAGAAACAGTGTGAATGTGGAAGGATAGTTAAATTTTTAAGTTACGGTGCTCATCTAAAGTCAAATTATCATAAAACAAGACTAGAATTGATAAAAGAGAATAGTTTTGTCTTAATTTCAACTCAATAATGCGAAAAACTGAGAACAAGGAAAAAAATATTTTTCTTTATAAAAATTTTGTCTCATAAATAATATAGTAAAATTAAAATTGTCTAAACAAAAAATATGACTACAGTAAAAGATTTAAGAAAGCTTGCAAAAGAAAGAAACATGAAAGGTTATAGTAGAATGAAGAAAGATCAATTATTACGTATATTGGATATTCAACCTTCTGCAAAACCCAAAACTGTTCAAGAATTGCGAAAAATTGCAAAGGAGAGAAAGATAAAAGGATACTATAAAATGAAGAAAGGAGATCTAATTATTGCTATAAGAAAGGTTGACGAAATTATAAACAATGTTTTCGACTTTGATGAATCTCTCTTTGAACCAGAGGTGGAAAATCCAGATAATAACGATACAAATCTTATTGAAATCATGGAAACTAGATCTAGGTTTATAAGAAAGTATAATGCTTACTCGTGTGATTATACGGTTTCTATTAAAAGTAATGAGTTAACTGAAGAACCTTCAGTGGATGAGCAAGTAGATTTAATAACAAGAGCTCTTGAAGAAATGATTGAAGTAGCAAAAAGACGCACTAATTTTAGAAATGGAGATAGGATAAATATTGTTATTATGAATCCTGTACTTCGAGCCCCTATATCAACAGGATATCAAAGAGAAAATTCAACCGGTGAATTAGTGCAAATATTAATGGAAACTGTATCAAGTATTTTAACTTCGAATGAAGAATTAGAACTCAGGACATCAACGTTCAATATAGAAATTATAGCCATGCCTCAGGGTGGTAAAGGTGAAAAGATTCTAAATTTAGCTCAAGCCAAGCAAACTAAATCTTCAATTACCCAAATAAAAAATAAAGATAATTTATGCTGCCCGAGAGCTGTCATAGTAGCTCTTACCTATCCGGCAGAAAATCCATTTATTACAAAAATATTTAAGAGAGACTTTTCAAAACTTGAAATTAGATACATTAGAGAAGGACGAAAACTACAAACAGATCTAACTAATCAACTATGCAATCAACTGGGAAGTTACAACAAGGAAGGGTTTACTTTGGACGATATAAAAAAACTGGAAGAGTTAATAAACATTCAGATAAATGTTGTTTGTGCTGAAAATTTGAATTCTGTTATTTATAGAGGTCTTGAAAAAGATATAAAGGTATATTTGTATAAACACGGTAATCATTTTGATGTAATTTCCTCAATGTCTGGATTTCTTGGATCTAGTTATTTTTGTAAGAAGTGTAATAAACCTTATAACAATAAAGATGAGCATAAGTGTAAGGAAGAGAAAAGAAAATGTATATTGTGTTTTCAGGAAGAGCATTCGGAATCAACAAAGAATAAAATATTCTGCAAGGATTGTAACAGGTACTGTTTTAATCAAGATTGCTTTGTAAATCATCAGGAAGTTTGTGAAACAGTATTCAAATGTTTGACTTGTAATAAGATCTGTTAAAGAATCTCTGATGAACCCCATAAATGTGGTATCGAAAAATGTCGAAACTGTTTTGAAGAAGTAGAAATAAAAAATCATAAATGTTATATGCAGTGGAAAAGACAAAAAGGTGGAAAATGTAAGAGAGAAATCTGTTTATGCAAAGGAAATCTTGATCAGCTTGTTAAACCTGAAAAAGAGGAAAAGTTACCCAAATGTACTTACACGGAAAAATATCTTTTCTTTGACTACGAAGAAAACAAGAAACAGGTATTCATATTCCTAATTTGATAATTGCTCAAGATTTTAATGAGAAGAGATTTCGATTCAAAACAAATGATGAATTTTGTGGATGGTTAATTTCAAAAGAACATAAAGATTATACTTGCATAGCTCATTATACAAAAGCTTATGATTCGCAGTTTATTTTAAAATATTGTGTTGAAAATACTCTCAAACCTTATACAATTTATAATGGAACGAAACTTATGTTACTGGAAATACCTTCAATAAGATTAAAAATTATTGACAGTAGTAATTTTATCAATGGACCTCTGAGTGATTTTCCAAAAACATTTGGTTTGACTGAGCTAAAGAAAGGGTACTTTCCTCATTTATTTAACACCAAAGAGAATGAAAATTATTTGGACCTATCCCGGACAAAAAGTATTATTGTTATAATCAAATGAAACCAGAGGCTAGGAAAAAGTTTTTAGAATGGTATTTACAAAGAGTTCAAGAAAATTTTGTTTTCGATATGAGGAAAGAGATCCTAGCATATTGTAGATCAGATGTAGATATTTTAAGAAAAGGATGTTTAAAGTTTAGAGAAGAATTCCTAGAAATAGCTAATATAGATCCTTTCCAATATTTAACTATTGCTAGTGTCTGTATGGCTATTTATAGATCAAAGTATATACGGAATAAGACGATAGCTGTTGTAAATGAACCTATCGAAGAAAAATATTCTAAGCAATCTATAAGCTGGTTGAATAGCCTAGGGAACTCAAACATAAAACATGCTTTAAATGGTGGTGAGCAAATTATCTGTGGAGCAAAAGTGGATGGATTTGATGAGAAAACCAAGACGGTTTATCAATATCACGGCTGTTTCTGGCATGGATGTCCAAAATGTTACAACGAAGATAGTATAAATAATGTTAATCAGGAAGAAATGGTTGACTTGTTTGAAAAAACAAAGGAAAGAAGTAAACGAATTAAGGAGGCTGGGTATAATTTGGTTGAAAAGTGGGAGTGTAAATGGATCAAATCAGCAGAGTATAAAAAGAATGAAAAACCGGTTGTAATTGAGTCTCTAAATCCAAGAGATGCATTCTTCGGAGGGAGAACTAATGCCTTTAAACTATTAGCGAAATCTACCAAGACAAAGAAAATCGGGTATATAGATGTTTGTAGTCTGTACCCGACTGTTCAGTTTTATGACTTTTATCCAGTAGGGCACCACCCTGAAAAGATTTATAACCCTAGAGACTATGATGAAAAATGGTTTGGAATAATAAAATGTAAAATTTTACCTCCTAAAAATTTATATCACCCTGTATTACCAGTTAAAGTTAAAATGGGTAAAAACGAAAAATTATTATTCCCGCTGTGTTTGAAATGTGCAGAACACAAAATGTGTAAGTGCACTCATACTGATGATGAAAGAACTTTAACAGGTACATGGTCTACTATTGAAGTCAATAAAGCGATTGAGAAAGGTTATGAGATTAAAGAACTTTATGAAGTATGGAATTTCGAAAAGAAAAGTAATAAACTATTTAAAGGATACGTCAAAAACTTCATGAAAATAAAATCAGAATCTAGTCCTCATAACTATACTTCAAATGATGAATACATTCAGGATATGAAACAGAAATTAGACATTGATATGGATCCACAAAAAATTGAAGTAAACCCTGGTAGAAGAGTTGTATCCAAAATTTGTCTAAATAGTCTGTGGGGTAAATTTGGTCAGAGACAAAACATGAGTCAAACAGAGTATGTGACTGATGTAAGAAGATTTTATGAAATACTACTTGATGATAGATTGACAGATATTAATGTGAATTATCTGACAGAAGAAACAGTGCAGATGAGTTATAAATTTAAGGACTATTATGTTGAGAATAGTACAAGTACTAATATCTATATAGCTTTGTTTACGACAGCAAATTCCAGACTAAGATTATATGAAAAACTGGATGAGTTAGATGAAAATGTTATTATGTGCGATACAGATTCTATAGTTTATTTTGATAATGGAGAAAATACTATCAAGACAGGTGATATGCTTGGAGAATGGACAGATGAACTAAAGAAGGATGAATATATAAAGTCATGGGCATCGACAGGTCCTAAAAGTTATTATTACGAAACGAACTTAAATAAAACTGTAACGAAAATAAAAGGGTTTACATTGAATTATCAGAATTTAGAAAAATTGAATGGTAATACTATGATTAAACTAATAAAGGAAGGTGTATCTGAACTGGGTCAGAGTTCAGTAGCCCTGACTTATAATAAAATAACAAGAGAGACAAAAACTAAAAATCTTGTGAATAAATTAGAAACCAAAAAGTTTAAGTTCGAATATGATAAGAGAGTAATATTATCTAACTATGATACTTTACCATACGGTTATTGCACATAAAAATAAATATAAGTATTATATTTAATTACGTATATAATTAATTTCAACATCAGATTCTAAATCATGTTGAGGATTTTATGATTTTTTATTTCTTTTTCAATAATTCTAGATAAAACACTCAAATGAGCAATAACATTTACCATATGTTTAGTGTATTTTATTCTCTTAGATTCAGGTAGGTGTTGAATTTTATCAGAGAGTGAGTCCATTAGAGTTTCATATTTTGACCGTGTGCACTCAACAGGGTTTTTGAAATACGGTATTATGTTTTCAAAATCAAACTCATCTTCATTGATGAATAAACCTTTTAAGACTTCCATTTAAAAAGAATAAAATTATATAAATAAAACAAGTTCTGAAAAAGTGGTCAAAAGTAGAAAAAAACGAGTAAATCTTAACTTTAAAAAATTTATATCATGGCTGCACGCTTATGTGCATCAAAAAAAATACTGAAAAATTAGTTAAAAAAGGTTATTAACAATAGAAAAGTAAAGGTTTATTTGAAGATTATTTTAGCAAGAAATTTTGGCTTTGGTTTTTTCGGTTAAATTGTTATTAATTTTGGATTAATTTGACAGTTTGGTGGTTTGGGGTGGACGTACCCTTATACTACTCATACTTCAAAACCTCAATTTTCTTCTCTGTTACGATAAGGCACCATTTTTCCGAGGGACATCATATTACTGTGGATTAAAATTTGAACATTTTATTTATCTTCACTGTAACAAAACATGTTCTCAGTGTCCACAAGCAGTTCTCCTTCTGCAGATAGTTTTATGAGTTTTTTTTTTTTTTTTTTTCTCCGAACTCCACAATTTTATTAGGTACCTAAATATAACTTTTTATTGCCTATTTCTAAGATTTTTGCCAGTTAAACCATAGTTATTTGAACTTGGAGCAATGGGAGATTTCGGAAACAGAGAGTGAAGCCAGAAAAAAGAGCCATCATAATTTATAGACCCTGCTGGGAACTGAAACTATAATATTGACAGTGGTCCGTTCGTGATGCGAGAAAAACAGGTCAAAAACTACCATTCTCGCTCCATGGCTCCATCGCTCATTATATTCTTACCCAGCGTGATGACTTTTCTGTCAAGCGAATTCTATACCTGCAGTCTCTATAAACCATTACTTATTATATCATAAAGAGGCTCAAGGTTTTCTTTTTCTTTTTCTTCCTCAGATTTTTTTTTATTCCCTCTATTTCTTTTCTCATCATTTTCTGACTTTTTACACTCATTTATCAAGTCTCCTATTCTTCGGCTTTTTTCCAGGTCGTTTGAGGGTTTCTGTTTGGAACAGGTAGCCGCTTAAACGACGCGTTAATACTTTTTCTCTCGCCCCTCCCCTCCCCTATTCATTGCCATGCACCATGATATTAATTACTGGCAAACATTTTCATCCCAGCCTCCGAACAAGAGTTAGTAAATGATTTTGATGCAAAATTTTCCATTTTAATATGATGCAGGCATTTTAATTTATTTTTTAACGAAAGAAATTAAAATATTGTTTCATATTTCATATTATAGACAGAGAAATATTGACGTATATCGGCATACAAGTCAGAAATTGTGGCAAGCAACTGCAGTCAGTCAAATTGTTGATGACCTAGATGCAAGGATGGAAGTTTCTTTGACGCATGCACTTATGGGTCTATCATCACACCGATTGAAGAACTTTTGGCGGCGATCATACACTAAAAAAAGCGATAGTTTCATAAAACCAGATTCTAGACATATCACCAGAAGCACTACGATGTGTAAACGATAGAACATCTAGTACTTTGACCAGAAAATTCTGGCGTTAGTACCAAAATATGGTCATAGAACTAGAATTTCCTAAAAATGTTCAAAAGCAGTGGAACAAACACTAAAATTCTGGAAATTGTACTATCCTTTAGATAGATTTACATATTGACAGATTTACGATATTCACATAAAACGACCAAAAAACATGACCTGCGTTTTAAATGCGGTGCGTATTGCATGCATACCCCGGAGCGTGATCATTTACTTCATCGATGAACTACATACACGGAAAAAAAAACTACGGCGAAAATAACCATACGGATACTTGATTTTGGCACCTGCTAGATGTTATGGTAATGTTAACCAGAATTATACTATGTTTTGACTAGGTACTAGGTGATGTTACCTGATTGCATGTCGAATTTACTCAAAATATCGGCAAATGTACCATACTTCTGGTCCATAACATCTAGCAGGTGCCAAAACCAGGTATCCGTATGGTTATTTTCACTAATCTTTTAGTTCCGTGTAATAATACCGATGTATTAAAAAAAATAAAATAAAAAAAAAATAAAACTTTGCCGTTGCTATGGTAACCATCGTTAATGTGCGCCCGTATTTTAAAGCCACTTAATGAACACCCTTTAAATAACGGACACTTTAACATGGTTACCATAGCAACAACTAAGTTTTATAACTTTCGACCAAAGCATCACTTATAGATACTCATAATGATAGGTTTATCGACGAAGTTTGTTTTATCAGCCCGCTGGTCAGGTGTACTTGTATAACTGGCAGATACATTCATATCAAAAAACACAAACATGAAAAAAGTACAGCATATTTCTGCTGTAGATTTGTTTGTGTTTATATAAAAACTGCCAACTCTTGAGTGAAGAGTGCGTCTAAATCACTCAGAATAAACGAGAGTCGCAATTTAAGGTAATTCTCCAGCGTTCAGAGTGCCGATGTTTGCCACCAGAGCGCTACCATTCGATTAATGTCAAATTACAGGCCGCAAAGTAATTTATATGTAAGAAAACGGAGTTACTAGATAATCATCTGAAGAACGTCTCTACAAAATATCTCGTCAATAACTTCTAAAATAAGGCTAAAAGTAGCAAAAAATGAAATATCGCATTTCGATAATAGAATCCATTTGCAATTTTCCATTTTTTAGTACTTTCAACCTTATTTTAGAAGTTATTACGAGATAATTTGCAGAGACGTTCTTCAGATGATTATCTAGTAACCGACTTTTCTTTTTCTTAATATAAATTACTTTTCGGCCTGTAATTTTACATTAATCAAACGGTAGCGCTCTTATGGCAGAAATCGGCACTAAACGCTGAAGAATCAGCTCAACGTTTAATATGCGTGGTAACTCCAGATACTTGGAGACTGTCATTTTTAATTTTTCATCCAACTATAAATATAAATCAATATTGAATTTATTTACAATTTGGAAAACATAAATTTCTTCGTTAAAATATGAACAGTTGTTATCAGAAAATTTATGGACAGTAATTTGTATCCATCACACAGAAAAAAACAAACAAAAGAAGCATTGGTAGCGTTTATGAAATCTTTGGTAGAAAAATTAGCCTAACTAAAGAGATTTTGCGAGGTGAACCAAAGATTTGGTTTGCTCAGCTGCGTATGTAGTATTTTGATGAGTCGTTTTTCTATACCATGTCAGCTCTACCGACAGTTTATTTTTTTATTTTTTGTTTTTTGTTTGTAGTTTCAAAAAAAAATAACTCGAAAAATTACAACGTGTTAATTTTTACGAAGGTGCAGCCCGAGATTGCAGTGCAGCCCCTCAGAGCAGGGCTGCTGCTTTGCTTGTCATTAAAATGCTACGCCTTTTGTTTAGGGCACTGATTTCATTTTTATGAGCAATTTTTCTCTTGTGACTTCATCGATCAAAGGATTGAATGCAAACGGGAAAAATGGTGCTTTTACAAAATGCAATTAACTTTCTGGATCATTCATGCAGTGTTATGTCAAAATTACTATCCGAAAGAATAATTTCAAGAAACACAAAATGCAAAAATGACTGAACGGAGTTTTTACACATCATTTTTCTACAGATTGTAAAATTCGTAAGATATAGATAACATGACTTTTCATCAGCACAGTTTGATTCTACAAAAAAAAAATGGAATGCGGTCATAGCAACAAATAAAGATTGACATTTTAGCAAATTTTTTGACCAAAATATGTATGAATCCAAAATGCTAAAAAACAATGAAACCTGTAACCAGCTATAATGGAGTCTTTACATGGAGTACATTGAAGTACATGGATTACATGGATGTACTTCTAGTACATGGAGTCTGGAGTAGTTTCGATTGTGAAAGTATCAATACGCGGTGTTTTGTCAAAATTATTATGCGGATGAACAACTTGACGAAACCCAAAATGCAAGAATGACATAACGAAGTTTTTTCACATCTTTTTTCTATTGATTGTGAAATTCACAAGACATAGATATCATAATTTTTCATCTGCACAGTTAGATTTTACGAAAAAATTGAATGCAGTCATAACAACGATTGAAGAGTGACATTTTAGCAATTTGTTTGACAAAAGTAAGAATCCAAAATGCTAAAACAACAAAACCTTTAGCGCGAAAGTGTTTGGCATTTCTAAAAATATTCGAATTGTGTTTACCTACGCATCTACGAATAATTTTCCCAGAAAAAATAAAAGCAAAGTTTGCAAACATCAAGGTGTTTAGTCATTCCAGCGATTCCTTTTTTTTCAGTATGGGACCGAAAGAAGGGGTCATACCTCCCTTAAAATCGCAACCGGGGTTTATATCTCGGGCTGTATCATTTTGAAGGTTATGAATAGCATTGGTTTTTTTTTTTACTGAAATATGAGGGTAGAATCGTTTCTCGTTCTCAAGATATAAGGTTAAAGTATAGGTTGAACTCTTCCGCTATATACTATACAGGCCCCCTTCAGAGGACGTTTGTCAAAATGGACTCTTATGAAATATCAAAAAATTGACATGCACATGAAATTATAAGTGAAAAAGTCATTCGATTCACTAGTGGAGGTCTGAGATTTGAGAAACTACTTTTTGATTATGCTGCACTAAAAGGGCTAAGTTTAATTTTGACTAATTTTCAAATAATCGAGGGCCTAAAATCAAAGCTTAGATTGGTTTGATCATAATTTGTTTATACATGTCAAATGTTATTTACTGAACTATAAAAAAGTGTGTGTTGGTATACTAATACACGCACAAAACATGTTATATGTTTTATCAATTACTGCCCGCGGTTTTCGGATCCATCATTGAGAGAGTCGTGATAGTATGTGCAACATATATTTGGTCAAACTCAGAGTAACACTGTAATGGATGGATACCTGAGCAGTTTTACTGCGCCTTCAATTTAGTTGGACGCAGTTTTCAATGCACATGCATTTTCGTTATTAAAACTCCTTCAATTACGTGATTATGCACCACGAGCACACTCATGCAGGAATAGTTGTATCGCACATTTGAAGCAATTGTTGTGAGATTCGTAAATGAATGTCATTATACCCCCTTTTTACGCAGTTTTTCTGCCTTTTCTATACAAGGTGTTACAAGCAGAGGCGTATCCAGGATTTTTTTTTTAGAAAGTTGAGTACTTGAATTTGTATTTTTTTCTTCTGCATGCCCATTCAAATATTTGTCCTTCTTTCTTTTGAAATGCGACATGGGAACCCATGAACAAATTCCAAGGGGTTTTGATGTGAATTTGATCACATTTCAAAATTCTTCAAATTATCTGACGGCAGAATTGAAAACTGCGACCTCGAAAATCTCCGGATGCCAATTTTCATTGAATTTTGTCAACTACATGCGGAGAAATGATTTTTTTCCCGGCCTTGTCGCTACCACTGAGAACGCTAAAATAGCGACTTTTGACACTTTAAAAATTCATAACTCGAAGACTAATTATTTTCCGAAAACGAACTTTAGCCTATTTTGACGGGAAATAAAGGACTCTCCTTAAGACAGTTCTTTGTTTTCCTCAGTGCGAAAAAAATTAAAAAATCTAATCTTTTGTAATTTCCAAAATTTTGAAAATGCAATAACTCTCAACTAAAATTCAACATTTTTGAAACATCATACACATTAAAAGATATAGGTCTTTAAAAGGTCTTTCGTTTAAAAAAAATCGTTTTGTTATCTTTGACCGTTCAAAAGTTATGGTCGAAAAACCGTTTTACCTTTGCCCCCCCCCCCCGTTCTAAGAGGGCTAAAATAAAAAATAGGCCATATTTACACTCCCCGTGAATAACTCTATCAGCCCTGAAGAAATGAAGGCAATCCATTCACAGCCCATTCCTCATAGGCGATGAAACAACCTCTTTCGAACTAACTGTCCGGCCCTCTCGCCTTCCTCTTCTTCACTTCAAAAAAGTTCACTTTTGATGAGTAAAAAGAGGAGAAATTTGCGTAAAAAAAATGATGATTTTGATCTGACATCAAACTATTTAGGTTCTGATACTGCATGCAAGGTGGAAAATATAAATAAACGTTCAGTTGAAGTTATAAGTCTGCCTGTATAATGAGAGAGAAAGCTACTACACCTCTTCGTCTATGCAAATTCACCGTGTGTAACAAATTTTGCTCCTGCAGATTATACCTTTTTTGCACGAAAGTTTGTACGGCACAATAATACAAGAATGATTGTAAGTGACAGTGTCGGTACATAGATGGATGTAACGCCAAGTAACACTGGAACGAATACCTGAACAGCTTTAATGCTCCTTCGATTTGATCAGACGCAATTTTCATTGCACAAGCTTATGTATCATTGAAACGCCTGCAATTACGGGTTGATACAACATGCTCAGCAGATCGAACAGTGTCCACGACACATGCAGTTAGCAGTGTCCATAGTTTTCTTAAAAAAATACTTTCCGTTGTTTCCGGAAAATCAGTTGAATGGTCATACAGTATTTCTTGTACAGTTTTTCTCATAAAGCAAGAAAAACATGGTCAAATAAAAATCATATAAACCGGAACATGAAATGTTCAAGTGTTGTAGAATTTATAACCGAATAAAATTTTTGTTTTGTTCCCCTTATTTTCGATAATTTTTTTACAACAAATTGTGGGATGATGTATAAAATGAGCAAAAGTTAATACACAATTTACAGAAAGTAGTATAGCACAATATTTCTTTGAAATTTATTTGTATGCGATACACAATATAATTGAATGTATCAATAACAGATACTTTCATGAATTTATTCATTGAGCTACTATCTTCAAATTACAATAAATTTCCGTTTTGCTTCCTTCTTTTTCGTAATATACTATCCCAAACAAACATTAAGCTTCCAGTTATTCATTCAAAGTTTGCACTGACAACGAAAATTGAACTACAAATTAAAACTTCACAATTTCAGATTTTGTTGCTGATTTTTTGTTGTTTTTGTTTAAATTGTTTAATATTTACATAAAAATTTAAGTTTTCGTCGACCCTCGTCAAAAAATTTCCTTTTACCTCCCGATGCCCGTGTTTCAAGCTTTCATGAGCGGAAAAGTTAAAACCTATTTTGAAAAATCAAATAGGACAAAACAGTCTAAAGATTGAAAACTATTATACGGTTTCTAATTTACAGCTCAGCTCCCCTCCCCCATACTTGCCGCATACAATAATATGTTTTTATTTTGTTTTTTTTATTTTGGCGAGTGATTCTGCCAAACGTGTCCATTAATTTTATGAGGATATCTTTATGATTGTGCTCCCAGCTCAATCACCGTTGATATGACCAATTTACAACACTACGTTCGCTAGTATATTAACACAATTACAAACTAAATGTCCAAAAACACAGTACAAGTAAAATATTAAAATGGGAACCAGGCAAACAACAAATACAAACCTCCGAATCGTTTCGGTGCGCTCATAGTATATAATTTTCAATCGGAAAAAATAATTCAAATAATATTCAAAACGAGGATCACACTTCACTCAAGTTGGAAGAGGGACTGATTAACAAAAACCGCGACCCTGGTTACATTAAACAACCAAAACAGACCAGCTAAACACAGGCAGAGCCTCAATCAGTTGTTAATGTTCGGAAAAACTGGAAGTATGTAATACTCAACTTTTCCTAGTTCGCCCGGTATTCAAATGCTGGATTCTAATAAATAGCAGCTGTACAAAAATAGTATCGTTAAATAACTCGCGGTTTTTTTTAACGCGATAGGCCCGCCATTCACAAAAGGGGCACTATGTCGAGGCTGCTCGATTGATACCGAGCGGCAAGCAGGCCTGGCCTAGATTTACAAACCCCAAAATGAGGGGAGATGTTGAATTGTAATTCATGCGATTGATTGAGGATTGAAGGAACATGCGAAAAAACAAGTGAAGTAATGAACATTGTTGAACTTATGGCAAAGGTTAACAAGGCAGCGTTGGCGTTGCATTGACAAGTTGTTGAATGTTGAGTGTTTGTAGATGTATAGGCGCTGACAAGCGCGTGAATTGAACATCGAACATCGCCGCGAAGCTGAAGGGGAAGTGGTTATCACAGGTTGTCATGTTGAACTGTCCGTTCGTTTAAAAAAAAAAAAAAAAAAAAGTGTACTTCAGAAAATTGTGCACGCACTCCGGTACCACGCACTTATACAGAAAAAACAGAAAAAAACCCCTTTGGTGGTGCTTTTGGTGTACAAAACCTTTAGTACATATAAAAGACCCAGCAAAATAATTTAGAGTGCTAACATAGAGCCAAAGGTTTCGTACGCCTAGCCAAATGGTTTTACTGGACGAACCAAAGATTTGGTTGGCTGAACGAAAGTCCCTTTCTACGTAATTTTTCTACCAATAAAGGTTTTGTCAGCGATACCAAAGTGTTTTTTTCTATGTTCTGTTTTCTCAAACTGTCCGAAAAGTTGTGAAAATATCGGAAAAATTTATTACATCATCATTATCAGACTCAGAGACAACTCAGACTTTACTTGAGATCTGATTAAAAAAGTCCTTCTGAGTCAATTTACAATTAAAAGGTAGAGTGGATAAAGGGGTTATGTGACATTTTGGAAAAATCTAGTTAGCACAGCGGATGAAGGAGTTATGATGGTATCTATCTATAAATTTTCCAACATGGTTCAAAAAGTGTAGGATATGACCATTGACCCTACTTTCAAAGCTGTTGCGGTTGATGTTCAGCTAAAATGTCGTAAACGTCCATACTTTGAACTTTAAAGCCAAATTTCTCAAAATCAAAAAAGTGTCACATAACCCCTTTATCCACTCTACCCTTCAATTCAGAAACGTAACTTGAACTAAAACGCTCTAAGATTTCTCGAGGAGGGCTCAAGAGTTTCTGAATTGGAAAATGAATCGAAAGGACTTTTCAAGTTCGAGTGTTTCAAAGAGAGAGAGGAAAAAGGAAAACAATCCTGTAAAGTCAGCCAGGATCCCAAAACAGATTGAGATTTGAAACCACTAAAAAATGGTTTGACGAGACCAATATTTGCAGCGTCACCTTGGTACAAGTGTTGCATGACCAAAATTCCGTGGGTATTTTTTCCGTGGAATTATTATGTTTCCATGAAATTACATAGAAAATGTTATGGAATTCCATGAACGGCCTACGGAACTTCATGAAATGTTATGGAAAAATAATAATTGTCCATGGAAATAATACCCTCGGAATTTTGGTCATGGAAATTGATGGAAAACTTTTACCTGGGCATGTCTAGACTTTCAGTAATCTCTGGTACGTGACAGCTTTGATTCGTGGTGTGGCAACATTCTCGATCAAAAGATGAATTCCATGCAGTGGCGTCGCGTGCAGTATGGCAACGTAGATTCTGTCCATTTAAACGCATGAAAAACATCGAAGTATTGGAGGTACCCACTGCACAATACTCTACCTCGAATCGATATTTTCCAAGGACTTGAATGAGAAAATTGCAACGTTGCCAGACTGCACGCGACGCCGCTGATTCCATGGATGTCAGTAAAACAGCTATAGTAGAAAGGGCAAGGTAAGGTAATACTGACTGTCGGTCAGCGATGAATTTGATATTCCGGAGACACAATCGAGCTGTGCTGGACCTACGACCAAATGAAAGCCACCGTCCCCGTCTTCCCTCCAAACGACTGCACTGCATGATGATAGGACAGATGTTTGTCACGGGAGAGTCGGCCGAGGAGCCAATTAAGGAGGAGAAAGAATACATTTTCAATAAGCGCCTCGATAGGTATGTAAACCGTTGCGCACTCAGCATAATGCACCGGCTATGACAGTGTCTCCAGATATGGGACAGCAAGAAGTGCTGAGTGCCTTCAATCTAAGTCAACGCAACATTCAGCATACTCATCTGAAAGCAAACTTTACTACGAAACTCGGGTTATTGACTGTTTTAGTAGAGCGATGTATCATATCGATTGCCATCAGAAGGCCTCTGATTCCAAAAAAAAACTCATATTCAATGTAATTTCCTCGTAAGCGAACTTTTGAACGGCAATTTCGGCTATTAAATCAAGCAATAATTGCAAACTTTTTGCGATTATGCATTCTACGTCCTCGAAAATGCTTAATTATGCCTGGTTCCTAAAATTGCTGAGAAATTAATAAGATATTACAGATTAAGCGTTTCATTTGCAGGTTAATTCGCCCGAAATCCCGTTAAATCCACAACCACAACAATAACATTTGGGTGATTCCAACCTCCAAATGCATCGCGATTAAAAATTTTGATCTAAGGTTGAACAAATAAGACAAACAAATCCGTATCAGATCGCCTATGCTGTTTCACTTTGGGATAGGACTTGTAACATGAATTATCAACTCTACAGGTATAGTTTGTTGACTAGACTGAAATAATGATCAATAGTTTAAATAATCGAAGCAGACCAACTTAATAATTGAAGTACTTGAAGTATGGCGTGATGGTTTCTGATGGAAATTGGCACACATATATAATCTATGGTTCTCTTATCAATTGGACTAAAATGAACTACGGTCGTTGAATAACATTTTGGTCAAAAAGATAAGATGGGCAAAATTATCCAATGATTATTACATTGTATTATTGGGCAGACGTATATTAGCTGCTACTATATCGAAAAATGTCCACGAATATCCAAAAAAGGTAACATATGATGCAAATTGGACTTAGACAATCAATAGGACGTACTCTCAATCGTTGCAAGTAAATGCAGTTTAAAAAAAAAGAAATAGTTAAACCTCTACAGTGAAAATCCGTTTGGGCTCTTTTTTGAATCTCCTGTTTCCTCACCGGTGTACCATATATTGGTATAGTACCTTGCGCTTAGAAGGCTTAATAACAATGCTGTGGGTTAATAAAAACGGGTTGGTTATAACTTATAATGATAATAATATTAGTGCTTCTACAGCTCCGATTTGTTTTTTCTTTTCTTTTTCTTTCTCCATGAGAAAATAATGTCGAATGATAAGGATACAGGTAATCACCGCAGAAACCATGGGCCGGTGTACGCCTGAAGAGTGAAGATGCGCTTTGCAACAACACCGCAATCCTTATAAACACAGCGCACGAGCTCATTGGTCTATCTTGATACGGGATAGAGAGGATATTACCCAAGCACACGAGGAAAGAGGGTTGCGGCAATACGAACAAAGAGAATGATTAACTGATATCCCGGGAGCAATACTGCTGCCGAAGACGCCGCGCTCAACAATGTTGCCTATGGTGAGTAGTGTTGTGAAGAAACCAAGAAAGTTGCAAGGTCACAATCTGTATCGTAATTCAGTTTGATTTAAGGGAAGTAAACAAGACAGGGGTCGGTTCCCCTAAAATTTGCAACATTGTATAGGATGAGTGGAAAGTCCCGGGATATCAGCGCCATTTGTTTACTTTCGCTGATATGAAAAGGAAACTTGGGGATTACTGTTATTATTACTCAATGATTTTTTACTCAATGTTTTTATTACTCAATGGTGCGCCAACACCTCTTTCTCAAAGAGGTTAAAATATTTGGAAGCGTGAAAAACAACAACAAAACGAGAAGGCCTACAAGCAGCTTGCGTGACGCCCGCCATAGTCAAAGTGCTGACTTTCCCAACTTCAACGTCAATTATTTCACGTAATACGCGTCGCACTGGAAAAATGAAAGGGATTGAAAATCTTCATTAGTAGTTTTGCAATCTAATTCATTCATAACATTTTGAAAATTCTCAGTGGCAACATAAAATTTTTGCCATTAAATGCTCAAGAGTGTCAGAAAAGTTGACTTGGACTTATTTAATATTTATTTCATGAGTTTCAATGAATTTTACATGAAAATACGCTAATTACCGAACTTTAGTGACATTTTATGGATAAATTTAGCCACAGTTTCAAAAAACCAAATTTTTTTCCAAACTTTAAAAAATCGTAGCTCCGAAGGGAAGCATTTTATGGCCCATGTCTATGGAAAAAATAGTCTTAATTTTACTTGAATAATCGGCTCAAGAAGTTTCCGACGTTAACCCTGAAACACCCTGTATAATTAAGATTACGCACTAGCCGTGCGCGCGGTGCATGGGTGACTTTTTTTTCGGAGTTCGACAAGAGTTAACATAGGGAGCATGAAGGATTACCGTCCAAGATGGACCATACGTTGACTGATGCAATTTCAGTGCTTCAGTCTCATTGAGCAAAAACTTCAATTGCTTTTCTCATCAGTCAACGTATGGACCGTGTTTGCGGTGCGACCCCGAAAAAAATAGTTGCCACCGCGCGCAAACATGGGTAAGATATAGTTAGTGCGTGGTCTCTTTTATATATATTGTCTCCGGGTCAAACAAAATATCTTCGAATTTTATCCTAATAATCATAATAGAAAATTTAATCAAAATAGAGAAACAGTAGTTGCGTGAGAAACCATGTAGTTATCACCTGCGAGGACGTTAATAAAAAAGCCCTCCAAAGATTAACAGCAAAATGGCTCCTTTAATCCGAGGATATTACGCCCGCGTGCCCATCCGATTCCGTTGGCGCGTAACCTTTTACTGCTTGTAAATTGATATTTTATGGAATGAAAATGAATTTCTTGCGGTGCCGAGGTACAAATGTTTTGTAGTGGCGATACAACATCTCGGTGGATTAATCTTCGTATTTATCTCATAACTGATTGTGTCCCTCCGCCTTATGACACAGTGCTGTACTAGAGAGAGACGCTAAACAGGTATATATATATAAACCAATACCACCGCTCCTCGGCGCACACTTGCAAGAGTGCGCAAAGTCGGTTCTTTACGGGTTACAAAACCGCTCGGCTATCGCAAAGGTTAATCGGTGGAACGGTTGGCTTTGAGTCCGTCCGTGTATACACCACGTTTCACCTACCTACCTGAAAAAGAAAAAAAGAAAAAAAAAACGAAGAAAATATATACATATAAAAAAAAACAAAACAAAACAAAACTAACTGCGGCGTTGTCAAATAGTGCGTGAAGAAAACAAACCGTTGAAATGAGTTGAATGAACCAGGGAGCTGATTCTGTTCTTTTGAACGAGACGAGACGAGATAGTGGAGATCTACCAATCCCATTGGTTCAAAAGGCGTCACGTGACAGATCGTGAACGACTTTAACATTGTCACGTGACGCCGTTTAAACCAACGGGAGTGATCGATTCCCGCCATCTCGTCTCGTCCAAAAGAGCAATATCCCTGGTATAACTAGAGTCCCTGAATATGAAAGAGCCTCACCATGTGATGAATGAAGAAGAAGAAAGAGTCCATGGAGGTAAAAGCACAGAATAATACAATCAGAACGGAAACTCTGTCGGATTTTGAAGCAAATTCATTTCGCGTCCGCCATGTTGGGATACAGTATGTTTACATCTGGATTCGCGTTCGAAAAAAGAAATATAGGACATGATCCGCGAAATTTTTATTCTGAAATGCCAATAGAATAAAAGTGAGGCCGGAAACTTAAGATTTCTTTCCAGAATTTACAGAAATAAATGAGTTTCAACACAAATCACACTCGTCCGCCATGTTGGGATGTAGGACCACAGCGTTGCCTATTGGTGCTGTTAAATTCCAAACTTGCTTCCATTGGCTCTTATGGGAGTTTCCGTGGTGAAAGTTCAGTAGCGTAGCGTGCAATCTGGCAACGTTGTACTGTGTCCATTTAAACCCTAGTGGAAAGTTGAATGCGAAGGTGTTCACCGAACACCCGACAGTTCGATCCTTTTCATGAGTTTAAATGGACGATCTGCAACGTTGCCAGATTGCACTCTACGCCACTGTGAAAGATGCGTCCACGCTGATTGGTTGGGGTTACCAAATGGGCGTCTTTACACACGGTGCTTATATGGTAAGGAGTTAACTTCGTTATATTTCCCCGGAAAAATCAAATTTTGCTTAGTCAAAAAATTAAATTAAAGTTGTTAAGGCCCGGTACTATACGACCTCTGGTTAAGTGATAGTTCGGCGGTGGTTATAGATCTAACCTCTTATCTCAGGTATACGAGGAGTGGCATTTTACGATCTCTGGTTATCTTCTGGTTAAAGGTCGAGCTTCCTTTGTTCTCATCTTTTAACCAGTGGTTTGGCTGCCTACCGGATTGCCTTGTGGTTGATTCAAACTATTGGTTTGGACAAACTAAGGTTCGTAATACCGGGCCTGAAAGCAGTACGATATACGTCTTTAAAACTAATGAAAGTCTTGAAAGATTGCAATTTTTAATTACGAAATACGTCTTTTCGAAGGAGGCGCTCCAACGGTCATCTTATAGAGAAGCAGCACACAGACACAGAACGTCTTCCTTGAGCTCCATGACAGTCTAAAATCCAGCAAATAATCAGACTTTGTACCTTGTTACACTGAAAAAAAATAAGCTAAATTTAACTAATTTCAACTTAAAAGTATGGACACCACTTAAAACTGTTAGTTTGACTAATTTAAGTAGTAAAATTAACTCCGTGCCGTCTTTTTTAACATGGCACGGTGTTAATTTTACTAATTCAAATAGTCAAACTAACAGTTTTAAGTGGTGTCCATACTTTTAAGTTGAAATTAGTTAAATTTAGCTTATTTTTTTTTTCAGTGTATGGCAAGACTCTTTAATTTACAGGGACTCTAGGTATATTACTGAGCCTTCTGTTGAAAAAGTGATTTCATTCCTGTTGATAAGTTTAAGAATCATTTTCATAAACACAGAGGATGTATTCTGAGAGTCCTGTTCCCCTGCTCTATGTCGCAAGAAAGCATGAAGGCTGTTAACTAGAAACATCTGATTATACTCAAAGGGATGTGGGCGTCATTTCATGAGACAGTCCTTCCTATCCCTTCACCTTTTTAAACCTGAAAATATTGTTTGCTCAGGAACAAGTTTTTGACCATCATAGATGATTTGGGTACAATTTTCTCTTATAAAATGTTATGCACATCACATTTTCATTTTTCACTATAAGATTGTATGTTATTCATGTAGATTGAAATGTACACCAGGTATGGAAGGGTTACGAAACTGGAATAAGCCACTCGTTTACTCTGGTTAGTCGCGTAGAATGCCTCCCCTCATCAAATTTCGAAACGCCTGTCTCTGTCCTTAGATATATGTATCAATTTAAATACAAAGTCATATACAATATACATGTGCTCTGTAAACAGTAGCGAAGCGTGAAATTTGACAACGATGTATACTTTCTCCATTGAAACTTACGGAAAGAATCGAATGCTTCGGTCATCGGCGATGAGATGTTTAGACCTTTCTAATGTGTTTAAAGGGTGAAAAGAAACGTTGCCAAATTGCACGCCTCGCCACCGTCTGTAAATCAGAATTAACTCACACTTAATGAAAAGCATCTACGAGTCTCAAAATTCACTCCCAAACTCAAGAAATGTGTTTGAAAAGTTCAAGGATTGCGGGGAAATGAGTGGGTCACAAATGAACGATCCCATCTAATCGCAACTTTGCTGACAAAAGTAATGTAAAGTAAGCTGCAATTAGACTCATATTGTGACACACTCAGCAGTGGCGGCTCGTGCAATGTGGCAACTACGCAATTTCTCCATTTAAACCTATATAAAACAATCGATCTTCAGGAGGTGCAATTGCATCCCCAAGATATCGATACTTTTGCATAGGTTTAAATGATAAATAAGCATGGTTGCGAAATTGCACGAGCCGCCACTGACACTCATTTAACCGCCATCATTGGTTTTTCCACAACGCGTTTATGGGGCTCTTGCAAACTTTTGCTAAGTATAGGGGATCGAAGAGTTGATTCTTGCATAAAAACGTGTAAAAATGGTGTGTAAGAGCACACTCAAAACTCACAAAATTCACCCTCAGAATTGGGCTTAATGGTGGAGAGACGCATGGTATCTTGGGAGATTCCCATCGATATTGAGACACATCTCTGTGATTCCTTGGAGAAAGTGACACAATAGACAGGAATCTCCCATGATACCTGCGTTGAACCGCCATATTACGATCTTGCCATTATAGCAGTTATGTGAGTTTATTACTGAATTTTAGACTTTCTTAGTAGGGTTTTCGTGATTTCCGCTAGTCTTTACATCAGATTGGACTATTTATTTGCTTACAACAAAAGTTTGCAAGAGCCCCATTGAGTTTGTAAGAGGATTTGAGTCTTTTCGTTTCGATGAGATTTTCACGCAACGTTACATCAGAATAGAACCTCTCAAGTTGTAGCAAAAGTTTGCAACAGACCTATTGTGCGCTCGAATTCGCATCCTGTTCGATACCTTATTAAACGTTTTGTGAGACCCACCAATGCTAATGGGATATTTCAGGGGTATCGATGGGGAGGGGGGGTTGGGGTGGATTCGGTGGGCGAGATCCAGATTTCACCGAATTGCAAAACGCATTGTTGACATTTTTTTCTGTTAAATTATCGAAAGCCCTCACGTACACAATTCTACGAACACTTATATCGGTCAAAGCATGCAAGCTGCAGGCGTAGCAAACTCCTCAAAATAATTCTCACCGTTTCGAAGTCCAGAGGAGGAGCACTCTCCTCTGTTTTTGTCCCATATATATGTATACTTTACCCTCAAGCCTGAATATCGTAGCTTCTCTCGAGTCAAGGATCGGATTCTATGCCTACCGGACTTCACAACATTTATTGGATCGTAAAAGTTAATTGATTTAAGCAAATCGTGATCGAACCATCTATTTTACGAACTTAGTTTTTCTACCTTTTCGCTACTTTTTTCGGTTTGTTTTGTTTTGTTTTGACTTCTCCTTGGTTTTTATGTCTCTTTGTTCGATTTAATTCTCCGAGATGGAGAAGCCCGAGAAGCTTTTAATTTATATGCGTCTCCACCGAATCAAGGGCAATCCATTAAACGCGGAGGAAAATGCACCCGGTCATTAGACGTTACGCTTTGGCTACTGATAACCGCCGGCTGGCCGCTGTGTCTGAATTTATTTTTCGTCGCGACGAAAAAATTTCGATCCATCCGCCATAGAATTCGGATCTGCGAGCTTTCTTCGATACCGTAAACTGATTTCGGAGACTCGAAACTATTTTGTAATTGTTGCCAGACTGGGCAGAAAGAATTTTTGAATAATGGAGTTTTTATTAAAATATTAGCTGGAAAGGTATGAAATAAATAGCAGAAACACAGAGTTTTGTACTTTAAATTGTTCTCTTTAATTATTTTACGGCACAGGACGATATGATAGACAAAGAGCACAGATCAACTACGACAGAGAGACAGCGACGACCGACGACTGAAAAAATAGTGTAAACTCTTCACAGTTCTCAGAGGAACGACGTGACGAAATCTCGTTATATAAAACAGCCCTAATTTTTGGTTGGAGGACTTTTATTACTTTTGGCATCCTGGCTTCTCCCTCTCTATTTCCTAGTCTCAGTGACAAGCCTTCGTCAGTTTCATCATATTTGTTTGTTGGATTCATTTTTGTAGAACTCCAACAGTTTTTGCTAATTTTTGCTATACGTGATTGAATAGTTGTATAATTTTTGGGTGAAATCCAGAAAAAATTACATTAAACACGTGCATAAATTAAGAAATTCAGTCATAAACTCACAAAATGACTACAAAGTTTCAGGCGTAATGGCAAAAGCTACGCAGATACTTACCGTAGGAGATTCCTATCTAATTTGAGGCTTTACTCTGTGCGTTTCTATAGACATAGTGACAAATTAGACAGGGATGTCCCATAACACGCGTAACTTCGCCATTTAAGAGCGAAGATAGCAAAGCTACGCAGATACGCATAGCATATTCGTATTTAATTAGCCTTTTTCTCTATGAAAGGGTCAACATCTCATTTTTGGAGGATTGGGCCATAGAAATTTATAAAAAAAAAATGGAGTAAGAATCGATTGCCAACAGTTAGTTTTGAATGATTAAAATCACTTTCGAAACCCTTCGATATCCCTTGTTAAGTACATTCGTTTTCGCAATTAGCTTTGTCTCACACAATTTCAATTTCATAATGAGAAGGAAAACGACTCAAAACTATAGAAAGGTATCTGCATAGTGATGTTACGAAAAGCGCATTCAATTAGTCGTATATAGGCAAATCAAACATAGCTAAGTAGGAATAATTACATGAGGGGATTCAGCGAATTGGCAACCATGGATTCTTCCCATTTGAACGTACGGGAGCCATGGCTCTTTCGCGAATCGATTGTTTCTTATACATTCAAATGAGAAGAATCCACAGTTGCCAGATTGCTGGATCCGCCTTTGAATATTGAACTAACCGCCTAAAAGCGAGCAAACAGTGATTTATGCCTTAGTTACCTGGTGATAAAAGGGTTTACCCAAAATGGTGTGAATTTTAGAATAGTAAAAAAATAAACAATCAAAATAAAAATATAAAATATAAAATCAATGTCATATAAATGCGACAATCTGGCAATTTCGCTGCGTATATATTGCGGCCAATTTGATCGTTTTTATCGCAGTGCTATCCTCACTCTTTAATTACTCGTAAAATAAAGAAGGAGAAGAAGAAAAATTGAGACATTCGTAAATCTTGGTTCGATAGCTTAATGCAGTCTCTGATGGCCAAATGGCGCTGCGTATTTATATCTACCACCTCTTAATGTAAACAAAACATCCCAGGAACTTCAATCTGATGTCTGCGGTAATCTTTTATTTGCTTGAATAACTGTTTGATGGAAGAAGTGGAGAGAGGAAGAGATAGACAGAGAAAGAGAGGGGAGAGAGATAGGGAGAGAGAGAGTCAGAGAGAGCTAGAGAGCGATGGCTTTAAGATAGGTTATTGCGATGAACCACCATTACATCGGAGGAGCTTTTAGTATCGGTTGCCTTTTGTTTTCACCGTGGCGTCGAACCAACGTTATATTCAAGATGCGCGTTTGTTTTCAATTAATGGTTTAAAATGACAAAGAACTGCTATTTGAAATCACGTTAAGTCACAAATTTTGCTGATTTTTGGGTATTTCGCAACTTGAAAATTGTTGAAAATGCTTAACTATACAGTATAGGCAAAAATAAATTTCAATCTAAGTTATTATCTATGAGATGAGACAAATACGCCATTTAAGTCCATACAACCATACGATACATTATTTTTCAGCTTCTAAATTTTTGTTTGAAAGTTTTGGTTCTTCCATACAAAAACTCAAAAGTTATCGCAAAGTAAGTGGGATATTTGTCATTTTTTTCTACCACTACCCACTTTTTTTTTTTTTTACCAAACTTTAAAGTGCATCAAATTCTTATCAGAACACCTGATAAATTTGATTTTTTAAGTTCTCAGCGTTGAGGAGGTACGAGCCGGGGGAGGGGCCCCCCTATTTATGGTCGTCTCCATTGTAAAGTACAAAGATTAAGAACTTTTTCCAGTATTTTTGACTAATTTGTTTTTTCTCTTGAGGTAATCCTCTTTCGAATTCATCGCCCTTTCTATTTTTGCCGATATTTACCTAGGAGAGGAGCACCCCAGCACCTGTCATCCATCTATTTGTATTAAATACCTAGCGCCCTGCGCCTGTTTGTGTATAATATAAGACATCTCTCTGATTTTCCACCGTCAATTTTCGGCAATCAGGGCTCTTTTACTCCAAATGTTGTAATATTTCCTATGACGCGATGATGGCATAGCGTCGATAATGATGCTGATAATAACGATGAGATAATGCTTCGATCAAAACGCCGTCAACGCCTGTCGCGCTATCTCGAACGCACATTGGTAAAACTGTGCTGGTATAATAGACTTTCTATTTTCTTTAAAAAAATGAGGCACCAATATGTGACAGAGCTACCGTTCCATGTTTATCAGTGGCGTAGCGTGCTATTTGGCAACGTTGCAGTTCGTCTATTTAAACCCATGAAAAAGATCGAATACCAGGGTGTTCAGTGAACACCTTTGCATTCGAACTTTTACACGGGTTTAAATGGACACAATAAAACGTTGCCAAATTGCACGCTACGTCACTGATGTTTATTTAATGAAATTTGTCAATTCACCGATGATCCCACCGGTTGAGGAAAGATTACAGTACTCAGTGCATATTCCTCGCTCATAAAATGCTAGTTTTTTTCCATTTTCTCAATTCTATACATATTGACTTGTACCATCGCCGCGCCGTAAGGCTCGAAATGTATAAAACATTTAAAAAACAATAAATAAAAAAAATAGTTAAAATGCTTCTACTCATATGTGCGCGATAGTAATGGCGGTGCTGCGCACGAATTATGGGCGATTTCTACCTGAAAATATCGTCAGTACCCCCAGGATTGACCAAAGAGACATCTTTCTTTTGGCATATCTGTGTCATGATACCATTCATCGGCTGTGAATTGTAACTCTGGAAGATAGTTACTCAGTGAATCTGTCTTCCTAGCATAGAAAGAGTGACTAAATTAAGTTTGGAATCTTCCATGATTAGTGCGCAACGCCGCCCTTGCAATCACGCGTATAAAAGCATTTTATGCGTTCAGGAGTGGACTCCGTGAGTTTTCAAGTGCTACCATTGTAATTTTTACGGATCGACCCTTAAATCGTCAGGAGACAAAGTTTGCAACAGCCATATTGAATGATAATTGATTAGATAACTTTCATTTTTCATCAACCCTTGAACGAACAGGTTCAGGTTACATGAAAAAAAGGGAAGCCATAACTCCTTTTTTAATGGGTATAGTTAAATATTCGTACTCAGCTGTGTTGATTTTGCCTATCTATGTAATTGAAGGCAGTTAATGAAATATGAATTTACAAATATTAGCTATAATTTGGAGTAGCTACTACTATGTCAACGAGAGATTGAGTTACAGAAACAAATAACTCAGGCGTTTGAAAGTGTTGACTAAGTCCAAAATCTCTATATCAAATGTTCCGTTAATCATTAATTAATTAATTAATTAATTAATTAATCAATTAATTATTAACCTTTTTACTGTCAGGTTTAGGTTACCTAAAAAAATTGAAAGAACAACTAGCTCAAATGGGGCTCTTGCAAACTTTTAGTATAGGGGATTGTGAAGTTGATTTTTGCATAAAAACCTGTAAAAATGACGATGAGTATACTAAGAAATCACGAAATTCTTTCTCAGAATCGGGTTTAATGGCGGAGGGACGGAGGTATCATGAGAGATTCCTATCTAAATTGAGACATACCTCTTTGTTTCTGTAGAAAAAGTGACATATTAGACAGGAATCTCCCATGATACCTGCGTTGAATTGTAATTACGATCTTGCCGCTATAGCAGTTATGTGAATTTATTATTAAATTTTAGACTTACTCACTACTCAGGGTGATTTTCGTAATTTTGGCTGGTCTTACATCAGAATGGTCAATTTTTTTGCTCACAGCAAAAGTTTGCAAGAGCTCCATTCAGAAGCAGTGGCGTAGCGTGCAATTTTGCAACGATATACTGTATCCATTTAAACCCATATAAAAGGTCGAATGCAAAGGTGTTCACTGAACACCCAATAGTTCGATCTTTTTCATGGGTTCAAATGAACGAACTGCACCCTTGCCAAATTGCACGCTACGCCGCTGTTCAGAAGGTAGCTAATTATTCGTACTCCACTGTGTTCATTTTGCATATCTAGCGAATTGAAGGGTCTAGATGTGTCATGAATTTACAAATATTAGCAATCAGGGGTAAATTTTACTGTCAATGAGAGATTGATTTTGGAAACAAATAAATAGGGGTGATATTGAAAGGGTTAAAGTCAGCTTTAAAAGTATACCTACCAAGTCTGAAGGATGTATTATTTTGAACGAATGATAAAAGAAAAAAATTCCGGAGATTATAGATGAGTTCTGCTATCACTTCTGAAATGAGCTCTAATATCGTTGTCTTGTGCGCCGGGTCTGCGATAGTTGTAAGAAGCTGCGAAAGCGAGCAGTTTTTTTTTTTTTTTTTTTTTTTTTTTTTTTTTTTTTTTTTTTTTTAATGCGTTTAACGTTGAGTGTTGAATGGTGCGGATTGATGCGCGAGATGATGTGAGAGACTCAAAAAGGGAAAGGGAAGCCACACATCGGAACGGACTCCGAACGGAACACATCGGATGCCTTGAGTCTCTCGTCTCCAGTACAAGCCTCTTTACGCATACAATGGAGGCCTAATAAGCGTTCAAAATGATTGAATTAAAAGAATTTCACTTAAAAAGAGAAGAAGAATGACGCGCACGGTGCCATGCCGCAGCCGATGAAACGAGACGATGGCGAGATGAGACGCAAATGCGCAGTTGCCTGATTTCCACGAGCATTGAATACACATCGCATCATCACAGAATACGACAATCAGCGTGGAAACGTTGCTTCATTTTGAAGCATTGTACTATGAGCTTCAAAAGAAAGTACCATGGTCGAAATGGAGCTGTTGCAAACTTTTGCTACAGGCTTATTAATAGTTGATTATGGGGTATTACCCTGTAAAAATAACGATTAGCGCACTAAAAAATCACGAAATCCACTCCTAAACTCACAAAATACTTTTAAACGCGAGACCGTAATGGCGGCCGAGGCCGCGGTTTTCTTATGGCAATTGTGTGCTTCTTCTTCTTCTTGTGTGGTGTTGCGAGACTACCTCCTGTTGATGGCGCTGATTGAAGATAGGGAAACCTAATGCAAACCGCGGCCCCGGCCGCCATTACGGTCTCGCGTTTAAAAGCATTGTGTGAGTTTAGGAGTGGATTTCGTGATTTTTTAGTGCGCTAATCGTTATTATTACAGGGTATTACCCCATAATCAACTATTAATAAGCCTGTAGCAAAAGTTTGCAACAGCTCCATTTTTACTCTTTTGAATCTTAGCAATATTTAAACAATTTTGCGGTTTTCAATGGGGCTGTTGCACTTAGAGTCCCTATATGTAGAGAATTAAGACAAGTGAAACCATGGGCGCCGCCATTGGATGCGATTTTGCACATTTGTTTACATTCTGAGGACCGTTGTTGTGTTTTCGTCTAGTGCAAAGATTACAGTGCCGCTGAGTTTCTAACGATGTAATCTTTCACGGCTTTTGTGGATCGACATCTATTTACGCTTTGAAAGATTCTTTTGCGATTTATAGACATTCTTGAGGCGTATCATGATTAAAATTAACAGATTTGTCGAGAATTAACTCTTTATCCACAAAATACCGTTGGTAAACAACTGCGATTGTAAACAAAAGTGCAAAATCGCATCCAATGGCGGCATCCGTAGAGCCTAAAACTCATCGACCAATCAGAAGTTGATTACCTTCTTGTCTTAACTCTCTACATATAGGGACTCTAGTTGCACTCTTTTTCCATAAGCGATAGAACAGTCGATTCTAGTGTAAAAACCTCGAAAAATAACAATGGCAGCGCTAGAAACTTCCGAAATGGGGCAGTTGCAAGGGTCTGAAATGTTATGCTTTTTATATAGAAAATGATAGTACTTGATGAGCTGAGAGTAATGGTGCCTTTGGTTTTTTCCTAAGTGTCTTGGTTTTTGAGATACACACGTGTAAAGTTGCAAAAATTCGTGTGTGTAGTGACGTCACTATGCGGAATTCCCATTTAAAACAATGTATTTTGAACCAAAATCTCATTTCCGGAACAACGGGACTTAATTAGGAACCAAAGGCATCTTTGTTCTCAGCTCATCAAGTATTTCCATTTTCTTTATAAAAAACACAACATTTCAGACCCTTGCAACTGTCCCATTCACTCTTAAACTCAATAAATTTTATTTGAGAGGGCGTAAAGGTGGCCGAGGGCAGTACAGTAACAATGGGAGATTCCTACCTTAATTTCGTCACTCTTTCTATGCTGACAATGATGATTCACAGAGTAATTAGTAATCAGAGTGATTATCCACATCCGATGATGTGACACCGATTGACACTGGTGTCGTATGCATGTCGTCTCTTATTGGTCACTTCTTGAAGGAGTTACAGTATTGTTAGTTGGGATCTCCCATTGTTACTACCCTCAGCCACCATTACACACGCGCAAATGAAAGCGTTTATCGAGTTTAGGAGTGGATTTCGGAAGTTTTTAGTGCTCTCATCGTTATTTTTGGAAGTTTTTCCACCAGAATCGACTAAATTGCTTATAGCAAAAGTATGCAACAGCCCCACTAATTCAAGGACTAGTCAGAACGCCCCTTGTAGAAGTATGTCATGAAAAATCGAAAGTTTCATTGAAAACAAAGGACTTTAAAAGTAAGAATTTCGACTAGGTTACTTTCTTTTGAAAGGCATAGATAGACTATTTTGGGAAAAGTTTACTATCATTTTGAAAAGCTCCAAATCATTATAATGCAAATTAATGTGACAGAGACAGAGATATGTTCGCCATTTTAATAGACACCAAAAGAGGTGTTACAACAACATATTATTATTTTCAGCGGAAAGTTGGACAACCTTGCGCTCATATTTATTTCAGTTTCAAACCGTGAAAATTGAGTTATTTCACTCAAAGATGCCAAAAAAAGGCCACTGTGAGCTCATATTTCTTGAGCAGAGCGTCAAAATACACCGGAAAGATGACTTGATCCTTAGTAAAGGAGTCCTTGGGAATAAAATTAGGCAAATTATTCGCAAAGGATTATTGACATTTTTCTTTGGATCTCCGGTTGGCGCAAAACGGGCATCATGGGAACCCATCCCTTACGTCAAAAAGTAACTTTTTCGAACGTGCTTATCTGGTTTATACTGAACGGAGATGGAAGGATATAGCAGACAGCAATTTTTCTTGCTCCCTCTTTGCCAGTGGCTGGTGCGTGCAGTCAGGCAACGTCGCATTTCGTTTCTTCAAACTCATGTAAAATATCGATTTGAGGCCCAATATTTCGACCTTTTATATTAATTTAAATGGAAAAATTGCTGCGTGGCCAGATTTCAGGCGCCCTCAATGCTCTTTGCCCGTTGAATTCATGTGAAAGAAAGTTATGGAGATCGAGGTTGAGGGGCTGTCATGTGATTTTAGCCCTGTTTCTGCGTCCTTTTTTTAACACATGCAGTAAAATGAGGAACATTCAGTGGCGAGGCGTGCAATTTGGCAACCATGTATTTTCTCCATTTAAATTCACCAAAAAGGTCGAACGCTTCAGTCGTTGGTGATGACCAAGCCTTTCGACCATTCTAATGAGTTTAAGTGGGAAAAAGAACGTTGCCAAATCGCACGCCTCGCCACTGGGAACATTTTTAGTTGAACCAGCCATGATGCTTACTTTCGGACCAGGCTTTTTGGTCTCAAATACCTATTAAAAATTGCTATACATGGGGTTGGAATTTAATAATTTCCGGGGGAGGACTGTCGCGTCGGAGCCCCTTCTACTGGGAGGGGCTTCTCTCAGACCTCCCCCCCCCTTCGGGTACTGCATGCCTCGTCTTCGGTTCCAGGGCGCACCACTATACTGAGCTAACCAAAGGTTTTATATGCCTAAGTAAATAGATTTTTGCAGGCGAATCAAAGATGTATAGTTGGCTCAACTAAAACCTTTTGCTGGGTTGTTTTTTTTTACCATGAAGGTCTTGTTAGCGCTACAACGTGATTTTTGTTTTGTTTTTTGTTTGTTTTTTTTCGGTTCCCAGATGATAAGTCCATTGTCCTCAGCCTTAATGTCCAAAACTTTTTCGTCCAAATTTGATTTGTCCATAGTTATATTTTCCTCCAAACGTTTTAATGTCCAATGAGATACAATGTTCGCGAATAAAAAGTCCATGTCTAAAAAAATGCCCAAAGTTTCATATTTAATGGACAGAAGTATTCCAGTACAATTTTTGTATTCTTGTCTTCTATAAAAAGCTTAAAATAAATCTTGCTGCGAAGATTGTGCATATTGTCCGACCAATCTTTCAGTAAGTAACTGTTCATATACATTTCATGCATACTGATCGCTCGCAAAATTCATTTGCCGCTCAGACTTTCCACATTTTGGACTTCACTTTATGGACTTAAAATCGCTGGACGCATTTTAATATTGGACGTTTCTTCTTTGGGCCTAATATTTTGGACTTGAAAGTTTTGAACATAAAAATTCTGACTTACATCATCTGTGTATCTTTTTTTCTGTGGACTTAACCTTTAATATGGTATCCATGCGGACTTCACTTTATGGACTTAAAATCTCTGGACATTTTAATATTGGCCGTTTCTTCTTTTAGACGATTCCTCTTTCGGCCTAATTTTTTGGACTTGAAAGTGAACTTAAAAATTTGGACTCATCATCTGTGTATCTTTTTTTTCTGTGGACTTAACCTTCAATATGGCATCCATGTGCGAACACAAAATGCGTTAAGCCGTGTACCTGTCATGTACGATCGAATGCTCTCGATATTATCTCATACATCCGATTTCATCCTCCCAAAATGGATGACCTGAGATCGGGCGCGCGCGTACACACATACACATACATACACAGAGGTACACACGCAACTTCACACCCTCACTCACGCACTTACCAATTCATTCATGACACACACGCAACGCGTCATCGTCACTGAGGACCGCGCGTGCGCCGTGCAATTCAGACTCTCTCAATGGAGCCCATTATGAATAACAATGGGTCTATGGTCTCTCAAGTCTCGAGTCACATTCGACAAATTTGAATCGGTTTCAGGTTTTGTTTCTTCTTCTTTTTCTTATCGGGATTCAGCCGATAACGCACTTGGCGGTGTACAATGGACAGGATTATGGAATTTTCTGGACGTCTTTTCATTAAAAAAAAAAAACAAACAAAAAACAAAAAACAAAATGAAGCTGTGGCAAATTTTACCTACAGGTTTACTAACGGTTCATAATGGGGTAAAGTCCTGTGAAAATGATGATTAAAGCACTAGAAAATCACTAAATCCACTCCTTAACTCATAAAATGCTTTCAAATACGAGATCGTAATGGCGGTGATTACCGCCTAATTCTTAAGGCAATTGTACGCTTCTACTTCTTCTTGTGTGGTGCTGCAATAACACCTCGTAAGGATGGAGCTTATTAAGAAATTGAAACTCTGCTAATCGTAATTTTTACAGGGTTTACCCCAATATCAACCGTTAATAAGCCGTTAGCAAAAGTTTGCAACAGCTCCATTATGATAACTTCATAGCAAAATAACTAAAAACTGCAGAGTCGATGCCGCCACAATCTCTGAAGGCCAAAACATCCCCAATTTTTTTTGGTTCTGAAGCGAATAAAGCGCTATTCTTCCGAGCTGTCAATTTTCTATGATTTTGTTTTTAAAAGTTCAATTATTCCCATGTATACTTTTCTTTCTTGGCATTTAGAATCACGAAGGCATTGGCTGAGTTCAATCAAGAATTTTAAGGCTTAAAACGAGTCAGATTACATAGTTTGTGGAAAATGAACATAAACTTTTAAGGTATGAAAACCCCAGTAGCCGGTACCCCTAAAATTTGCTCCAGTACCCGGCATCTATTTTTCAAGTGGCAATTTTGGTGCTTTGCATTTTTTTCCCGTGTTTCACACTTGACAGAAGAAACTACCCAAAACACCAGTATATTGTCACCAAACTAATGCCTTTTACATTGTAAAAATGGATGCAGGGTACTGGTGCAAATTTTAGGGTGCCGGCTACTGGGATGTTTACCTTAAAATGTTTCTGAGGCAAAAAACCAAAATTTTTAATGTCCTGAAAAATCTATGTTTTGGTCTAGTGTGAGGCGTGGCGCGCTCAAGAGCGCTTCCGCCGAGCCCACGACGCGCGTATTATCGTTCTCTTTTGTCATTTTTCTTTGAACATGGAACGGAACCCGCTGTTTCAGATTTTGTGGTCCTTCGCCGCAATAAACTGCGAATTGGATCTATGTATAGAAGCTATTGGGTATCAGCTCACTGTGACAGCGCAATGTTACGTTCTCGGAATATTACCAAAGTTGGTTTTTCTTTTTTTTCACCCTTCATCGGTGGTTTAGTGGTTTGGATACCTGCGACTGCCAATACATCGGTCCTTGGTTCGAATTCCAGTAGTTGCATTGTTTTTCCTCTTGAGCATTTGATATCAGAGACATTTTGTCTCTGACAAGACGAATAAAAATCCAAAAAGCTTGAGACAGGTTAAAGTACTTATACTTAACAAGTATGCTCGACACGCTTCCCGCATCAATTTCAGTGGCGCGAAAAGCTAAAGCAGAATCCAAGATGGTTGACAAAAGAAGAAAACAAAGGACAATTATGTCGGTGTAAAATAATTTACTGAGAGACAATCAAATCAACTAAAATCGAAGTAGCGGAGAAAAACACTAAATAGTGAGTTTTATTTTCATTCATCTTCATAACAAACCTAACTCCTGATTATGTCCCACGTCATGTCCAGTGTTTTCTTCTTTTGTCGAACGTCTTGGATTCTGTTTTTTTGTGATTTTCGCGCCACTGAAGATGACGCGGGAAGCGAGTCAAGCATACCTGTTATAAATATATGTACCTTGGAGACAGGTGTCCAACTTTCAAGCTTAAGTTTGGTCGGGTCGGGATTCATCGGAACAACAGTCGCTTAAATACTTATTTGAGTGATGGGCATAGGTGAGGTTTTCTGCATGGTTTCAACTGACGCTTTTTTGACAAGAAACGGGTCAGGTTCAATTTTATTTCAAAATCATCGAATCGAAATGACCCTAAAGTTTATTTTAAATTATTGAATTCTGAATGTAATTACGATGCAAAGGTTTGATGATTACCGATTACCCACTAATCGTGAAATCGATTACACTCCTATTTGCCCAACCTTGCCCATGCATAAGCGAAAAATTCCACTTCGTGTTTACACGGTAGATTCGTTATTTGTTCGAATGATAGATGGAATGTATATCTTTTTTTTTTTTTTTTTTTTTTTTTTTTTTTTTACACGCCTTTCTTCCAAAGAACTCTTCGATTTCTGAATCACCCACAATGGGGCTATTGCAAACTTTTGCTACGGAGGATTGAAGAGTTGATTCTTGCATAAAAAGCTGTAAAAATGACGATGAGTACACTGAAAATCACGAAATTCACTCTCAGAACCGGGCATACAATGGTGGTTCACCGTTCCAAGCAGTTGTCATGGGAGATTCCTACCTAAAATGAGACATATCTCTGTGTTTCCGTAGAGAAAGTGACAGATTAGACAGGAATCTCCCATGATACCTGCGTTGAAGCGCCATTACGATCTTGCCGTTGAAGCAGTTATGTGAGTTTCTTACTGAATTTCAGACTTTTTCGGTGTGATTTTCGTGATTTTTGCTGGTCATTACAACAGATTGGTCCATTTATTTGCTTACAGCAAAAGTTTGCAAGAGCCCCATACTGCCTTTCGGAGTTTGTCGTCGAAATCATATAATTTCATCGGCGACAAATAAGAAAAAAATAAAGAAGACAAAAAAAGAAAATCTAGAACGAAAAAGACAAGTGGAGAGGAGTCTGATGGATAAACAAGGGGAGGGGGGAGGAATGGGGGAGGGGGGAGGAGGGGGGAGGAATGGGGGGAGGGGGAGGGGATCGCAGTCGGGATAGGAGCAAGTACGGATACACGTAATAAAAATAAATGATATCTTACTGACATTAATATTGAGTTATGCATTTCGCCAAAGCCATATAATGATGTTTAAGGATTATGCAAACGGTATAGAAGACGGTAATAAATATGAAGATAAATCCAGCCCAGATTGCACGCGCGCGGCGGGCGCTCGCTTCGCGACTTGCCGCGTGCTCTTGCGCTATACAGTATCGTCGTAGTATCGCTCGGCGCGCGCAAGCCGGGTCTAAAAGTCCGAGTCCTAGTCGCGCGCGCGCCCTCACTCGCTCGCCGTGGAATCGCGCGTGGACTAGAAGGACGAGATAGACCAGATCGATAGACAAGGCGAGTTACGGAGGAGCTTTGAATGGAGGGGGGCTGCAAGAGGGGGAGGGGGTTAAAGGCATGATGGGGGGGGGGTTTCGGGGGGTGGTTACTTGGTTGCTGGTTGGAGGTGTACGAATGATAACTAGAATCGGGGTTGCTCCGAGCACTCTCGTTTTCCTCTTATTATCCTGACGAACCTCTTCTTATACTCCTTTATCCTTACTCATTCACTCCCCCCTCACCCCCTTCCACCCTCTCGCTTCCCCCCCCCCCTCCCACCCTACATTTCCTCCGATGCCTTGTTGGTGTTCTGTTGTGTTCACTATGCGCGTCGTCTCATTGTTTCCTTTCGAAATCCCCGAGCTTTCGGACTTTGCGCGCGCCCGCGAGAGTGAGAGAGAGAGATGAAGGTTGGACAAGAGAGCGGTGAGATGGAGAGGGTGATGGGGAGGGGTAGAAGTGGTAGGAGGGGGGTGCTCTCCTGACCGGGCCCGACTGATCCGCTGATCCTCTGATCTGTTGATGCGCATGCGCCCCGACGGACGGACGGACGAGACCTCCACTTCGTTGCCAAACAGCCTTTGTTGATAAAGCCAATAGAGTCCTGCCGTAGAGAGTGCGCAATGCGCATATCAAAGATCATACTCATACATATAGACTTATACGGACAGATTTGAATACAAGCGCTCGTGTCTCTGTTACCAATGTTAAGTATAAATCTTATTCTCAAGGAAAGAGACATTAAAAAGAGAGAGAGGAAAAAACATTAAAAGGAGCATCCCAAAATCTCCAAAATTGGCAGGAGAACGGGTGGAAACTGAAAAAAGCAAAATTCGTTGGTATTTTCTTCACAGGTAAAACAAAAAAATCACAAAAATGGTCTGAAAGCTGATTATGAGCAATCGCATGGGCGCCCGGAGTGGGGGGCAAGAGGGGGCACGTGCCCCCCACCACCCCTGGAATTCAAAAAAGTCAACATTTCACAATAAAAGAAGAAACGAAAAAAGAAAATGAAATGTTAATCAAAAGAGCAGTAGTTGACAAACTTCATTATCAGTATATTATCTAATTTCAACTCATTTTTTGCAAAGAATAGTAAAATTGTACATTTTTCTTACTATCGTTATCATCTGTTGTCCCTTTATCCATAATATCAAACACGTCAAAATTATTTTAATTATTTGATACACCTACAATGGGTTGATAATTATTGTACACTATTTGGATGAAAAATACGTTTTCCCAGTCCTCCTCCGGGGGGGAGGGCTCCAAAACCTTCCATTGGGTTTAAAATAAATTTTCCCCCCTCGGAAATTTTTCGGAACGAAACCTTTCGGAATGGCACCACACATAAGATAACACGCTCTCGATCATCAACTCCATAGCATCACGATACGATCGTTCATAATCAGCCTGCTTGGGGAACTGTCAGGAACTGAAAATAACCATCAAAACTTTGCATGAGCGTTTTACCCTAAAATTAATTGGCATTTATGGGCGCGGCGGGCTTAACCCTTTACAGACCAGGTTTGATCAAAAGAACGCCACTCTTCCGTTGTATAGGGAGGGTAGTTAACTGTTCGCACTCGGGGGAGTTGGAATAGCCTATAAAGTGAATTGAAGGCGCCCGAAAGAAACCTTATCGTGTAAGTGTCTACATCCAGAATCGCGTTTATTCTGAATAATGATTCTGGAGCAATGTGAAAATAGACTAGAAGAGAAAGACGAGTAAACTCGGGCTTGGCCCGTAAGAGGTTAAATTAATTTACATGTCAATGGATTAAATTTCTACATACAGGGACTCTAATCACTAGAAATGAACGTGTTTTTAATTAAATACTGACCCTTTTTACTGGAAAGAAAAAAAATGGCAACGAGGGCCACGAAACACGTGCACGTGTGCACGTGTTGCGCGCGGCTTCGAGTCGGTTGACCAGGTATACTCGCGAACTCTATCGCGTCCCGTCCCGAGAGAGTCCCAAGTCCCCCCGGGGGCGCAGAGGGCTCCTCTCTTCTCTCCCTTGGTCTTCTTTCCAGTTTCCTCCGACGATCCGCGCCATTATCGGCGGGGATCTTCTTCTCTTTTGACGTCGCTACGTCTAAATTAAGACCCCAACGCGCGCGTCGTCGATTATCCCTTCCAAACCTCGCGCGCCTCTCGTCTCTGCTCATCTCTCTGTGTGCCCGCACGGACCTGCAAGAGGATGGCCCAACGAAAGGACGCAGAATTACACGGACTTTGGATTACAAATCTGGAAGGTTGGTCTCTGAGGCTGCAATGGAATCAATTGCAAAGGTCTGCAATTTTGTGTTCTTTTTAAAGAAAATGACAGTACTTGATGAGCTGAGAACAATGGTGTCTTTGGTTGTTTCCCGAGTGTCTCAGTTTTGGAGTTACACACGTGTAAAGTTGTAAAAAATCGTGTGCGTATAGTGACATCACTACGTGGAAATGGGTCAGTTGCAAACTTTTGCTACAGCGCTATAGAGAGACCAGTCTCATGTAAAATTGGGTGAAAAGTCCATGGGTGGCAGCAGAAAGTCATAAAATGCATAAACTCACCAAAGGCATTTAACTGAAATCCAAGATGGCGGTAAAATATCGAGCAACCTGGTATGCAAGCACCATGAACATCCAAGATGGCCATCCTCACACAACATCGATCACAACCAATCACAACGCAAACAAACTCATGACCTCCGATGCTGTGAGGTTGTTAACGTTGGCCATCATGGATGTTCATGGTGCGTGCTCACAGGTTGCTCGATATTTTACCACCATCTTGGGTTTCAGTTAAACGCCTCTTGTTTAATGCTGCATTTTATGACTTTCTGATATCACCAATGGACTTTTCACGTGATTTTACTTAAGATTTAACACTCTATATCGCTGTAGCAAAAGTTTGCAACAGACCCATTCCCATTTAAAACAATGTATTTTGGGCTAAAATCTCATGTCCGGAACAAATGGGACTTAATTAGAAATCAAAGGCATCTTTGTTCTCAGCTCATCGAGTACTTTCATTTTCTTAAAAAAAAACACAACATTTCAGACATCTGCAACTGACCTACTCAAGAGTTTCCTTGAGATCCAATGAGTTTTGACTATAGAGGCGGCAAGCAGGTTGTACTATGACTTTAAAAAGAAAGTCCTCCCATCAAAACGGTCCTTGATTATGCTGTCCATCATTTTTCTAAGAGTTTTAGGTTTTTTAAGGCAAGTGGCAATGCTGTTAGGCCCTTTAAAATATCTCAAAACTGCAAAAAAATGTTTGAAATTGGTCGAAGAATGGTAGAATAAAAAAATCTCCCAGGATAGTTTCTTTTAAAAGTCATAGTACAAGCAAAATAAAATGAAATAATAAAAATAAAGTAATCAAATTCATTAATTTGCCGTCTCCAGAAACGCTAGCACAACCTTGTTGACTTGACTTGATTCTCAAAGGGATTTTCAAGAAATAATTCTCACGAATCAGCAAATCAAAAACGCTTTGAAAGCACACAATTCCTCATTTCAGATATGCCTCTATGAAAATAATTTGAAGTTAGCTCGATGGTTGCCTTGAACAAAACTCAAAATTTAAAAATGCCGATTTTCGAAGAGCGACTCCGAATGTTATAATAATGGGACTCTTGCAATCTTTTGCTGCAGGGGATTGAAGAATTGATTCTTGCATAAAAACCTATAAAAATGACGATAAGTACACTAAAAAATTACGAAATTCACTCTATGACAAAAAAAATTCTAAATTCAAATCTTTTAAAGTTAAAAGTATGGACACCACTTAAAAACTGTTAGTTCGACAGTTTAAACTAGTTAAATTCTCTCAATCCCATGTTAATTTAACTAATTTTAAACAGTCAAACCAACAGCTTTTAAGTATATGGTGTCCATACATTTAACTGAAAAAGAGTTAAATTCAGCACTTTTTTTTTCAGTGTGACTTCCATTCATCTGTCTTTTTCTATAACACGCGCTCAGATTGGCGAAAATAGATAAGTCCTAGATCCACTATATACAGGGTGTGGCAGACCACCCGTCCACTATTTTTATCTCAAAAACGGCCGAAAATTGAGTTTCGGGGGCAAAACTTTCATGGGGGTATATCGACCCCAAGGAATCCAATGAGAATATTTTGAGCCCCCCAAAACCCCCCCTTGGAGGTTATTTAGGGGGGTGGGACCCGTATCTCGAAAAAATCAATAAAAAGGGTATGTTTTGACTTTGGAATCTAATACGGCATAAAAAAATAAAACTTTTTTATCCCCAAGTTTTTTTCAAAAAAACCACCCTTTTTTGAGTTAGGGGTGGTTTTCAAAAAATTTAGGGGTAATCTTTGATTGACCGCTGTGACCCTCCAAATCATTGGATTTAAAAAAAACTAAGAAGTTTCTAAAAGGGCAGACTAAGGGTTTTCTTTTGATGTAGCACATGCCTTTTTTTTGTGAAAAAGGGTACAAGGCCCCCTCACCCCAAAATTTTGGGGCTTGGGGGGGCCCCTACGAAAAAATTTTCAAATGTAACGGTATGGCTTGTGATACATCATTTGAAAGGTCTTTCAGAGACGAAAAAAGTGATCCCCCCCAAAAACTCTTTAAAAAAAAACCCCTTCCAAAATGGCGGCCGTTTTAAGGTTAGGGGGCTCAAGGGGCACCTTCAGAAAAATGACCCAAAAATTGAACGATAAATGGCTAAACGGGTCTTAAAAAGAGAAAAATAATGGTTCAAACCGCGAGTCAAACTGACTTTTCAATCCAAAGTTACGGCCGATTGAAATTTAGGGGTTTTTAGGTTTCCCAAAAAGGCCCCCCTAAATTTCAATCGGCCGTAACTTTGGATTGAAAAGTCGGTTTGACTCGCGGTTTAAAACCATTTTTTTTCTCTTTTTAAGACCCGTTTAGCCATTTATCGTTCAATTTTGGATCATTTTTCTGAAGGTCCCCCCTTGAGCCCCCAAACCCTTTAAAAAAGGGCCCGCCATTTTGGAAGGGGGTTGTTTTTTACGAGTTTTGGGGGGTATCACTTTTTTGTCTCTGAAAGCCCTTTCAAATGGTATCACAAGCCATACCGTTATATTTAAAAATTTTTTACGTGGGGCCCCCCCGAAGCCCCAAAATTTTGGGGTGAGGGGGCCTTGTCCCCCTTTTTCACAAAAAATAGGCATGGACACATCAAAAGAAAGCCCTTGGTCTGCCCTTTCGGAAACTTCTTAGTTTTTTGAAATCCAATGATTTGGAGGGTCACAGCGGTCAATCAAAGATTACCTCTAAATTTTTTGAAAACCACCCCTAACTAAAAAAAAGGTGGTTTTTAGAAAAAAAAACTTGGGGATAAAAAGTTTTATTTTGTTATCCCGTATTAGATTCCAAAGTCAAAACATACCCTTTTTATTTGATTTTTTCGAGATACGGGTACCCCCCCCCCTAAATAACCCAAGGGGGGGTTTTTGGGGGGCTAAAAATATTCTCATTGGATTCCTTGGGGTCGATATACCCCCATGAAAGTTTTGCCCCCGAAACTCAATTTTCGGCCGTTTTTGAGATAAAGATAGTGGACGGGTGGTCTGCCACACCCTGTATAGGTCTCTAAATGACGTCAGCACAGTTCCACATTCTATATTGAAAGAAAGTAATTAAATATGTTTACTCAAAACTAAATTTAAAAACCTTTTTTCATCGTTACTAACCTCTATGGCCAGTTTTTAACTGGCCATAGAAATAATTAGGTCGAATTTCCTCCTCTCTATGGTCAATCCGAAATATTGGACAAATAAAAGCCCATCAAGACGTATTAGCTACAGTAATTAAAAGGAATCGCATATTTCTGTATATGAATTGGCAGGGGCGTGTCGTGGGGGGATGTGGGTCCCCTTTCCCCCGGGCGGCACTCTCGGGGGGCGGCAAAATCAGGTTGAAAAACCCAAAATTTTTTATCAAAGTTATCAAATCTCAAAATAAATTTCAGAGGGCGGCAAAATCAGTGTGTAACAAGAAAAAAAAAAAAAAAAAAAAAAAAAAAAAAAAAAAAAAAAAAAAAAAAAAAAGGTCATCAAATTTATAATTTTGTTGCGGCAAGATCGCATTCTTGCCCCCTCTCTGGAAAAAAACCGGCCCCCCCTGTGAATTGGTGAGATCCATGACAGATAAGCAACTGAAATTGAGGATTGATCCGTCGAAACCCTGGATTTTCCATGTTGTTTAAATGGAACATCCGCCCTTTATTCGTTTTGGATCAGTCCTCATTTTCATAATGTTTCCTTATGTATTTCTTTTTTGCACCATTTGCGGTGCCGTCTGAACACCTCCTTTTTCCCCTACCAAATTAGTAGGGTGCCATTTGTAGTAGTATACCAAATTTGAAGTTTTGTCTCAGTGAGGAAAAGGGCCTTTTTTCCCCTTTGGGGCACCACATCTTTTGTATCTGAGTCCCTCTTCCAACTTGAGTGGAGTGTGTGTGCTCCTCGTTCCTGAGTATTAAGCGTGCCGTATATATACGGTACGCTTTTTGTTTTCATTTTCATATCTAATATATAGGTTGCATGCTTTGCTTATGGCAAAACCTTGGCGGGAGAGGTTTGAAAAATTAAAAACGTGTTTTCTTAAAACTGGTTTCATTAATCGTTAATTTATTGCTGCAATCCAGGAGGTCTCGGCGTCTATTTTTTTAAAATTGTAAAAGTTTTGGTATTCTGTTAATTTCAATAAGTTATTAAGCGTCAAAGTCGAATTCCTTTGAACGAGAATTCCATACAGGTCCAGCAACCTAAGTCATTTGTGCCAACTATGAGTCAAAATTCCAAGGCAGGAGGGGGGTGGAAACATCCTTACAGAAACCTCTTTGCCCCTCGGTTTTGGGCTCCACCGGTCACGAGATTTCTTCACGGTTCATTAGGCGGGGGATTTGTGAATGTGTGGGAGAGAGAGGGTGTTAGAGAGGCTTTGTGCCCCGGATCCGGGGGGGGTCTGAGGACTCATAAAAGTGTCAACATCAGTTTGACGACGGTATCGAAAAGAAGTGACGGGGGAGGTATTGATGAAGATCGGGGGGGGGGGGTATAGAAAAGAGAGGGGGTCATTCATATCCTTTAGTAGACCTGTTTAGTGATGACGTCACCATCAAAATAGGTTCCAAACAAATGCTCTATCTCGCTCACTCTCGTTGATTTTCCTATAAGAAATCAGATCCAAATTTTCGAACGCATATTCATGCTAGTTAAAGCACAGTTTTTTCAAATTTTTTTGCACCATTTGATTCCACGTACCTTAAAGTATTTTTCACTCTAACATAACCTAAAAGATCACAAGCGAATTTACAATCACAGTTAAACCGAAAGATGTTTACGTTTTTTCCTCGTCTTACTCACGGTCTCTTATGGGAGTATCACCGCCATGACACTCAATCATTCTAACTTCTCTTCGTATCGAAGCTATTGTTCGAGGTATAACACATGTCGTGATGGTGCTGATGAGCCTATATCCTAGAATGTTGTGCTCATAAGAAACTGTGAGTGTGACAAGGACAAAACATAGGACTTTCTTTTATATAGCTGTGATTGTGCATTGTTGCGCGATGTTTCAAAAAGTTTGTGGTAGCGAGCTCACATTTTATCACTGAGAAAAAAGTGGCTGTTAAAACTGTAAGAATAGAACCATAGATGTGTTTCGTCTTATTTCAATCATAAGACCTATCGTTGCTATAGTCAGCGCTCTTGAATCTACACGAATACCGATTGTCTCTATAAAATTTCGATTATTTTTATGGGAAATAAAGCGCGGGAATATATATCATATCGGAAAATTCATTGAAACAATCGGAAATTTTTATAAGGGACGTGGAACCCAATGGTGTGATAAACAAACTGGTGCAAAGAACTTGTTGTTTACTAGCACTTGTATTTTAAAATTTGGATCGTATTTCATATGGGAAAACCTACGAGAGCGAGTGAGACGGAGCCTTTTTTTGGAACCAATTATTTTCATGACGTCACACTAAACAGGTCTTAGTCATTGGAAACATTTGAAATTCTGGGGGGTCGGCAAATTGAAAACCCCCTTTAAAGAGCGTCTATGCAATCAAGGGATTTTTGAGGAAAATTTTTGGGGGTTTTGTTGAAAAAAAAGGGTTTTTTTAAAACCCAGAACAAAGGGAGGGGGGTTTAAAAATTTGCATTAAAAGCTCTAAAAAGTGAGAGGGGCTGTCGCGTGTCTTCCACCCTTGGACAGCCTCCTCCCCGCGGCTATGGAATTTACTCTGGAATAACTTATTTACCTATCCTAAAAAGTTTCTCGCGTGTACAGTATTTTTTACTGGAAGCCTCTTCAAATTTTTGGGAAAATTTTAGGTCCATATGAAACTTTGCTTTTCCAAAACGAAAAAAGATATCGACCCACGGCAACAGAAAAAAAAAAAACATATTACAATGCGTTATAGGCTTAGTTTTAACTGTAAACTTTCGATACTTTTTAACAAAAAAAATGGGGAGAGGGGGAATTAAAATCCACAAACGTCTTAAACCTCCACACCCACTATAATCTATACCCTAGAATGCTTGACGTGTAAAGGGCACCTGAAATGGTTAGTTTGTATATTTTAAAGGGTTATTTTTTCATGAATTCGCAAGTGTTCCATTTATACATATTACATATCTACATTGTGACAATCGCAACAAGTGCTGACAGCACCTAAAACGGAAAAAAGAAGAAAAAAAAATGTTTATTCTTTAGAATCACGGCTTTTCCCAAAAATGACACTTTTTTATTTCAAAAGAACGCAACCCCATTTTTTATCCCTGAACAAGCCGTTTAAAAGGTGGAGGGATTTAGAAATATCTATTTTCTATACTTTTTGTGGGTAAAAAAGATCGAGCCTTATCAAATAATTTTCTCTTTTCAGCTGTCAATGGGTTTGTTGCAAACTTTTGCTACAGCGCTATAGAGTTTTGTTTTTATGTAAAATCGCCTGAAAATTACATTGGCGGCATCAAATAGTCAAAAAAACCATTAATAAACCCCCAAAAGCATTATAAAGAAAGCCAAAATGGCAGTCGTAAAGCCGAACAATCTCTGCACGCGCATACGACGAAAAATCAAAGATAGGCGATCCATTTTCCCCTTTTCGTTGAAAGGGGGGGGGGGGGAAAATATCTCTACAGCCAAACTGTTTATTTTAAAAATTTTCATGGTCAAGATGTTGTGTTCTGTGAAGGGGGCGGGGGGGGGGGGGCAAAATATCAAGAATATAGGGTGTTTCAAAACTTAAGTGCCAAACTTATGGAGTGTATTTTTGGGGTCAACACATATATAAGGCTTTATTTTCCTACACGAATATGTGCTGCAAATGTTTCTCTTCTGAGCTAGAGCCTTCCAAAGTTTTGAAAACAAAAATCAAAAAACGAACACAAAAAACAACGCCTTTGACTCATCTCCTTATAGATACATCTGATCTTTTATTTTTTTTATCATTTCTCACCAAATCAGCTCAATTGGACAGCACTTGTCACAAAAGAACTGAGTGACATTTTTGATAAAATTGAGTTATTGATTGATAGACCTAGCAATACTCAATCTCGAAGCAACAAGTGCTTCTTCTAATAACAACTATTTCCTCATTGAAGCCTCATTGAAGTCATTGTCCATGTGATGAAATAAAATGAGAACTTGGTTCCTTTTTCTTAAACCTTAATCCGAGTCACGTAAGGAACCAACTCCGACTTGGTTCCTTTTATAGAATTGGGAACGGACTTAAGTCCGGATTAACAGATTTTAAAATATCAACAGTGTAAACCAACTCTGCCGTTTGGTTTCTCTTAGAGATTCGTTTTTCGTGATTATGCCAAACAAAAAGAAGAAAGGAACCAAGTCACTTTAAACGCTAAAAATTAAGTAGGTACCTTTCTTGCATAGGAAATTCCACTTTTCCGGTGTTGAAATGCAAAAACATAACACGGTAGTTGAATGAAATCAAAACGTAAGTAATTCCGCGTTTTTTGTTTAAATGCTAGCTCTTCAACTTTGGACTCACTTTTCTCGAGATCAGCTCCATGTCACATGGTTCCTCTTTGATGAATTATCATTGCTAGCAAAAGCATTAAAGCTGTTCAGACTTTAGTGGCACGCTTTTCCGACACCTGCGTGTTGGAATTTTCCCTGCTTGTTTTCTTTTTATTTTTATAACTATCCGATTGATCGTGGTGCTGTGAGTGCACCGAAACGTCTCGGAAGTTTTTATTTTTTGTTGGTGTAGTTCCCTTTTTAATCCTTAGTTTGTCTATTATGTATAGGGTCAAAATGAGTCACATTAAAGTAATAACTTTCTAGATTTTCGCGCTCATTCTGGCAACAGTATAACCTCCCGCATACTCACATTATCTCATTTTAAGTAATAGGTAAAACTCTGCCAAGAGTATGTTACAATGTTACTTACTCCCGCATCGTTCAATGAAACTGACAACTAGTAGCCAAGCTAGCTTGCAGTGGTCAAGTGCTGGTAGCTCTAATATGCTTTATCAGTGTGGTAGGTGATCAATCCCCCTTTAGCCTCAAATACACCCATATTAGGGAGACTACCCGTTTCTTCCTCTAGAGCTGGTCATGGACCGAAAAAAAAATTGAATGAAACACGAGTATATTCCCTGGTGAAGTGCTCGATTCCGTACAAGGATCAGTGATTGTTGCCATATTTCATGTATACAAAAGAATAATAAGTTGATGTGTCATCAACATATCCTGTTGGGGTTGATCAATCGACAGAACTTTGGTGATTGAAAATCAACGTAAGAAACATATTACAACGAAAGATAGGATCGGGCGGCCATAGGCGGAAATAAGGGGGCAGGAGGGACCTAACCCCCCCCCCCCCTCCCCTTAAATTTTCAAGACAAAATCATTTAGCTATTTGGTCATGTTATTTGGCACATCCCGGAATTACGGCACACATCGAGAATTCAAGGAGCAAGAAAAACAAAGGTTGTAAAATATAGAATGTGTTTTCCCCAAAACTGGTCTGGACTGTAAGTGAGGAAAAAGGGTCATTTAGGAGCTTAAAATTATCAAGGATCAAGCACATGAGAAGCCAAAAAAAAAAAAAAAAAAAAAAAAAAAAAAAAAAAAAAAAAAAAAAAAAAAAAAACAACAACAAAATAAAAAAGGCATCCGTTTTTTGCCCCCCCCGGCACAATGACGCCACTGCGCAGCCCCCCTCCCCGTGTCAGCTCCCTAGAAAAAATTTCAAGTCCCGCCCATGCGGATGGCTCGTACAATGGGGCAGTTGCACGGATCTAAATTTGTACGGTTTTTTTTTTTTTTACAAAGAAAATGGTAATACTTGATGAAATTGAATTCGACCTATTTATTTCTATGGCCAGTTAGAATCGGGTCATAGGTTAGTAACGATGAAAAAAGGCTTTACTTGAGTTCTGAGTAAACATATTTCATCACTTTCTTTCAAAATAGAATGTGGAACTGTGCTGACGTCATTTACAGACATTATAGTGGATCTAGGTCTTATCTATTTTCGCCAATCTGAGCGCGTGTTTTAGAAAAGGACAGATTCATAGAATTCACCCTGAAAAAAAATGCTGAATTTGACCCTTTTTTAGTTACTACTTAAAAACTGTTGGTTTGACTGTTTAAATTAGTTAAATTAACATGGGATGGAGGGTATTTAACTATTTTAAACAGTCAAACTAACACTTTTTAAGTATGGTGTCCATACTTTTAACTATAAAAGAGTTGAATTCAGCACTTTTTTTCAGTGATGCGACTTTTGAGTCTTGCCCCATCCTCTGTCCTTCTCTAAGACGCAAGTTCAAATGGAATACTAGAGAAAAACAACATAGTATTAAATCCGCCTCTGTTTGAAGAAAAGTTCCTTATCTCTATGGATGTATCGTGTTGGATGATACAGCGATTCACATGGAGTCATTGATATAAGCCCTCTCGATCAATGAACGACTCCCTATAGAGATAGAAAGAGATAATTTGCGATGAACACGGAAGAGATTCAATATTTTTCAAACCAAAAACCCGACACAAGACACTTCAGCGTTACACTTTTCTCCTCTTCCTTTTGCTCAAAAAAGGCTGAAAATACCTTCTCCGGTCACATTCCGCCGCCACAACGCCAAGGAAAGATGCCCGTCCTTTAAGTGCTATCCGTTGTCCTAGACCACTAGGCCCACGAATACACCGTGTCCTCTTCCCTTTAGGTTAGAGGCCGACACAAGAGCTGAAACGAGCGCCGCGCCGCGCAGCCCTAGACGCCGCGTCGTCACGCTGTTGCCAATATTCCTACGAGAAAAGGACTTGTCCCAATAAGAACCATTTTCTACCCCCCCCCCCCCCCCCCCCCCGCCCTCGCTGAAAAATTGAAAGTCTGAAAAAAGGGAAAATCGTATACATGCTCTGAAAAGAAAATACCATAGATTCCAGTCACATTACCAAAAGCACAACGATATGTGAATGCCAGAGTCTAGTACTTTGACTGGAAAATTAGCTTGACATAGCTGCGCCCTTTCAAAATGTTAAAAGTGTTTTTTTCTGTAAAATATTAAAATAAAACATTTTCAAAGATAGTAAATAAATAGTAAGCTCTAGGCGTATAGTTTAACAGGCAAAATGCACCGCACCTTATCCCCAAAAAAATGTCTTTATCCACCTTGACTATTTTATTATTTTGTTGCAATACATTATAATTTTTGACCTATCACTTTTTGGAGAAAGAAATACATTGGTTATGAAAAAAAGATCATTGTATTGAGTTTTGACAAGAAGATGTTGCGAAACTATCGTCAATCAAATACGTCAACCAATGGCACAGCACAAATTAAGCCACAATGTTTCTCCTCAGTTTGGTTGAGTGTAATACAATCGATTCGATAATGCAGCACTGCTTCACAAACTATCGATTGTTCTACATAGATTCAAATTCAGGAAACACGACGTTGTCAAATTGCACGAGCGGTCACTGATACCGTCTCCAGTGGCGTCCCGTGCAATCTGGCAACGCTGTCTTTTGTCCATTTAAAATCATGTAAAAGATCGATCTATTGGAGGTGCACATTTTACTCCCTCAAATCGATATTTTGCCAGGGTTTAAATGGAAAAAAAATGCAGTGTTGCCGGATTACACTCTACGCCACTGACCGTCTCAGCCTCTAGAACATGATTAGAAATTCCATTGGCGATGCTCATTTCGTATAGAAAATCCGTGAATCCACAAATCAAAACCGAGGAGTCATACGTCAACCGAGTCACGCTTTACACCCCGTTCACGCATTTTTCTTGTCGTCCTCATTTCATTTTTTTCTTCTTTTATATGTATGAGGTATGAGCTCTTGGTACGTTGGCTTTAATTGAAATGTTACCATTTGAAAGTAGTGTATATCTTCTATGATACGGGCCTGCACTAGCACGAAGTGAGGTACCAAAGGTCACGGAAGATAACGTCTTTTTCTTTTTCACTATTTCTCTCTCTTTCTCTCTCTCTCTCTCCCTCTCTCTCTCGCTCCCTCTCTCTCTCTCTCTCTCTCTCTCTCTTTTTTTTTTTTTTTTTTTTTTAGATAAGATGTCATACCGATCCTCTTTCACCCCCCCCCCCTTTGTTATTCTCACTAAGCTTGGCGCGTGCCTCCGCGCTAGCCTGCACTAAATAATCTAATGTCACTTTGAATTGAATTCTTGTGTTACTAAGCGGCGGAGATAAGACTTTCGTTCATGATCTCCGTTCGCGGGCGTGAAATATTAGCTTCTACATAAGCGAGGGCCGTTACCGCGGGTGAGCGGAGCGGGCGCCCTCTAGTGGCAGCGCGGCGCGGCGGCTCTTATTGGTTGCTTCGCGTCGTTGGCAACTCGTTAATCATTCACAATGAGATTAAGATACACGAGAGAGAGAGAGAGAGAGAGAGAGAGAGAGAGAGAGAGAGAGAGAGAGAGAGAGAGAGAGAGAGAGAGAGAGAGAGAGAGAGAGAGAGAGAGAGAGAGAGAAAGAAGTTTTGATGAGGTCTAAAGGATGGACCTGTGAGGACAAAGCTATCGGGACAGAGTATGCCGCAAAAGCAACGCACTAGATTAATATGTCAAATGACGCATTGCAGACTTTGCCGTAGGACGTATTTGCAGCAACTAGCAGACCTTCCGCGTAGATGTGTAAATGGTCTCCCAACTTGTTGACAAGAGGGTTCTAAGAACACCTGCATATATGATATGAGTAGGATGTCATTCGTAAAATCAAATTCTGTGAGCCGATTATTTAATTTTTACTTAAACCGATACATGTAGTTCAGACTGTCTATTTGTGACGATCAGGGGCGCCATTCCAACTTTTTCCGGGGGGGGGAGGCACTGATTCCCCCCTAACACGTTTAAACCCGTAAATTCTGTGCCCATAGATCCTTGATGACCCTAATGTCCTTTTTCACTGACAATTTAGGAACATTTTGGGCAAAACATAGTCCGCATGACCAATTTTTTCCTGAAATTGAAAGTTTTTGAGCCCTTTAAATCCGGCGCTATTACATATATACATACCCTTCTCACAAATTATTCACCTATCTCAATAAATAGAATGAACTTTTCTTCTTTAGATTGATGTGTATAGTGATTTTTTGTTTTAAAAATACATTAAAAATCATGTTAATTTCGTGGTACAAAGTACCGATACGATACAAAGGGATAATTTATACACTTTACAGTGCATATCACTGGGTGGTGTCTCCTAGACCTTCTATTGAGGTTCTAAAATGTTGCCTTTTGGCAATTTTTCCGCGGGCGCCCATCCACTAACATATTGATACTAATTCAGATTCGTTTCGAGAGATTCTTTCTTGCGAAACCCTTCTGAATTATTTTAATAATATTTGTGCGTCATGAATTTTATTTCATCATGTTACACTATTTATGTTGAAATTGTTTGCCACGCTCCGCTAAATTTTTAACCGGCAATAAGCAAAGGTTGCAGGTTTCACCAATTATGGCAAGTGTGAGCTATATTGACTGGACACAGTTCAGAGAAAATACGATCGATATGCAACGTACTGTTGCGATAAGGCAGATCGTGTAAGGGAGGGTTATTAATCGGAATCTTTGAGTGATAAACAAGCCTTTGTATTGTTTTCTCTTTGTACACCGGGTAGTATTTTTAGGCATATTTAAAGCTGTACTAACTTGATAACCTCGTGGCTAAATGTGGCTGAATCAACTAGCTGTATAGCGATAGAGACGCTGATACATGTTACAAGTCCTATTTCGAAAAGACTCAGCATGGACGATCTGATTTTGGTTTATTTACCTCTCTTTTTTAACCTCAAATCAAAAATTGTAATTAACTCAGTGGAAATTAGTTTTAAACAAAAGAGCAAGTGTTTAAGGCGGGGCTATCTGGACACAGACTTCTAATAAAACTATCCAGGTGAGACAATTTTTCATATTTCTGTTGTGTGTTAGTTTCTATATCGTGCAAGTCCTTCTAGAAGAAACAGTTATACCTCGATATCTATGTGTCCAGACAACCTTTCCAAGGCACTTGTACTTTCGTTTATAACCAATTTCAAATGTATCTGTCACTATCATCTTTTAAAAATATAAATATTAAAAAAAATTGAGGTAAACAATCCGAGCCTGTGTGAAAAACGTCCATAAGAGATTTCGATCATGGCTGCCTCCGTGTGGCCTCAACATAAAGTCCCATAAATCCTCTCTAAGTCTCTATCGCCCAGTGGCGTAGCGTGCAATTTGGCAACGTTGTATTGTGTCCATTGAAACCTATGCAAAAGGTCGAATGCAAAGGTGTTCACCGAACATCCAATAGCTCGATCTTCTTCATGGGTTTAAATGAAGGAATTGCAATGTTGCCAAATTGCACGCTACGCCATGCCACTGCTATTGCCATAGCTAGTTAGGCCGAGTCAAATCATTCTCGTCGAATTTTACAGAATATACAGATTCATTGCCATTTTTAAGCTGTCATTGTAAGGATGTGCTTATACTCATCTCTCAGGATAAAAAATAGAAGGGGGGGGGGTGCTGCCCAAGACTAACACTATGAAATAAAAGTATTCAAAATACTTAAACTTCTATTGCATCACTTTTGAATATACAATCGTTGAGGTTGCAAATAGGGGTGGGGAGAGGGTGGCGGGCCGGCGTACAGAGACGGTAAGGGCCAGCGATCAACGATCATCATAATTACTGAGAGCAATCGACTTGCCAATCGTCACTCGCCGTTACTGCCGCAACCAGCCAAGCACCGAGAGCCGCACTCGCAGTCACAGATAGGGATCTTTACTCTCATTTTAATTCCTCCGTGCTCGATACTGATGCATTAGGTTGAAAGCTGGGACGGGACGAGACGAGACGGCCTTAATCGGTCTATATAAGGGGCGTTTTTTTTAAACTCACCGGAATGTTACACCGGTGCAGTAAAGAGATTATGAATCGTAATATTTTCTTGGCGAATAGATAATATTCCAAACATTGAGATGAGTATAATATTTTGCTTTTCATTTTTGTGATTTTCCGGTGAAATTGCTGAAACCTGTTGAGAAGCATATTGGAATGACTTATAAAGCGTTTTTCGCAACACTGAGGAAAGTTTCTGATAAATTGTTTCAAAGACTGTTCTGATAGCACAGAATAATACAATCAGAACGGAAATTCCCAGAAGAGCCAATGGAAGCAAGTTTGGAATTTAACGGCAAAAAACGTTTTTTTTTTTTGGCAATAGGCAACGCTGTGGTCCTATTTTTCAACATGGCGGACGTGTGTGATTTGTGTTGAAACTCATTAATTTCTGTGAATTCTGGAATGAAGTCTTAAGTTTCCAGCCTCATTTTTATTCTATTCGCATTTCAGAATGAAAATTTCGCGGATCATGCCCTATATTTTTTTTTTTCGCAAGAGAATCCAGATGTAAACATCCTATATCCCAACATGGCGGACGCGAAATGAATTTGCTTCAAAATCCGACAGAGTTTCCGTTCTGATTGTATTATTCTGTGCTGATAGTTTATACCCACTCTTTATTTCCCATTAAGACAACACGAATTTCTTTCGATTCAATCGTTCTAAAATTAGCATCGAATACATTCGATGTCAGGAAAACATCGAAACTTCGATCGATGCATCGAATATCGCTCAGGCCTACTCTAGTCTTGGCTGGTCTCGTTAGATCCGAAATCATCGGTTCCTCAACCGAATGTGCTTCTCGAGGCTCGGTGTACTATCACTCCTTGGCGTTGTTCGCTGTTACACAATCGAAAATCGTGCATCGATGCAATCCAGGAGGGAGCTCGAGCGCGCGATCATGCTGCTGCCGGGCAAGCGAGTGGCGATCGCGATGGACAGGCACTGGAAGGAACGCGAACGGCAAAAATCGGTGGTCAGGGCCATAGGCGGATCTAGGACTGTGTCTTTCTCTCTCTTCCCATTTGAACGCGTGCGTTAAAAAAGGACGGAGATACGGGCTTAAGTCACTTGATGGCCCCCTCCTGCTAGAGCTGCCGTTTCGCGTATAATCATTGACATTTTCCAATTCACCGATGATTCCACCAGTTGAGAAAAGATTACAGAGTTCATCAGTTCAGTGTATGGACTGTACTGCACGAAAATATTCTGATCTGCAATCTTTTCGCAATTTGTGGAAACGCTGTTGATTAATTAAAACAGTAGCGGCCCGTGAGATTTGGCAACCATGCATTTTTCCCACTTAAACTTAGGTAATAAATCGATTCAAGCGGAGGCTGGCAGCCTCCTCGATTTTCGATTGTTTTCCATGTATTTAAATGGGATAAAAACACTGTTGCCAAATAGCACAAGCCGCTACAGAATTAAAATACCCGCGAGTTTTTTTAAAGTCATCGACGACTCGGCCACCGATTGAGAACATATTGCTGATGCGAGTTTTTCGGTGCATTACAGTCTTATACACATGAACTAAAGTGTATAATCTTTTCTCGATCGATGGAATAATCAGTGAGTTGAAAAATACCATTAATTATACGCAAAACTGTGATTTTTTTTGGACATTCTGTAAATTTTCGTACATATTTCTACGGTACATTTCTACATTTTACCAGATTATTCGACCGTAAAGACCAGTGCGTCTACTTGAAGAATGGCCGAATAATCATTTATTCGAAGGGAAAACAAGATATGCAGTAACAAGAGTTATTTTATTTTTCCGCTTGCGTGAAAAAAATCCTTTAACGCAAAACGTGCGCCTGAATCATAGGCAAAACGCGCGTCGCGCCATGCACCGCACCGCTCGTGACTCTTCTGATAGAGTGAGAAAGAGAGACTGACTCTTCCGTGAGAGCATGAGAGATAGAGACACTGTGTGACTTCATTGCTCTTCACCGCCGCGCCGACCGCGAAGCGAGAAGCGGGTCAAATGGCCTCGCGGTGCACCTCGAAAAGATCTGCAGGTATTAGGATGCCACGGGCGGTAAGCAGGTAGCCTGGTAGGTCTCTCTCTCTCTCTCTCTCTCTCTTTTTCTCTCAATTCATTCTCTCTTAACAAGCTCACGCTCCTAATAACTCGTCTCTGACTGAGCTCGCGGTACTAATGCTGTGGCCAAGTGGTCTTGGCCATTGTCGTTTTCGCTGCACACATGTTTTTTACGATGCGTTCAGCGCGGATGTGTTTGTAAAAATACCTATTAGTGGAAAGCGGAAAGTTCTTGAGAGTTATTCGAAACTGATATTTAGTTTTCATGGCGCGCTTTAGGCTGAGGTCCACCGATAAAATTCTCAAGTAAAACATGTGAAAGAATAAACCGTACGCTTTGAAATTTATTGACGAGGATTAGTATAAAAGGGTTGAAACTCTTTTTGATTTGACTGGAGGGGTTCTATAACTGAATTGTTTTCCCATCTAACCAGAGCTGCCGTTTTGCGTACAGTCTTTGCGTAAAGGCATTTTTCAATTCGCCGATGATTCCACCGGCTGAGAAAATATTTCATAGTTCAATTTAGTGTATGACTATATATACTGCATGCACGAAAATACTCAAATCTGTAATCTTTTCTCAATCGGTGCAATCGCCGTTAAAAGTTATTAAAATAACTCCAAGTTTTTTTAAACTGATCGACGGCTCCACTACTGGTTGAGAAAAGATTTCAGATTTGGTTGAGATTATTTTCGTGCATTATAGTCATTTTACTATGACACAATACCCTTAACGCTTAAACGCATCCCATCAAAAAAATATTTTTAAGATGTTTTCCCATATATGATTGAAACACTTTCACAAGAAAGGCTCTTGAAAATCGATTGCTAAGTATTTATTGCAACTTTCTGACTGCACACAACAAAAGCGACGAGCGTCTTATATACATACAGCGTTTATAATACGTACATACAGCGACGAAAGCATAAGGAATTTTCGCTATGCGACAGCACCTAAAAAACTGGGGTGATTGCTAAATGTTCTCCGACTTTTGGTGCGAATTCTACTCAAAGTGGCAGTTGTTTCTCTTGAAGTTTCCGATGCGGTACGGCGGCGACTTTCAGGAAATACTCTCAAACTTCTTTTTCCTAGTGCAAAAAAAACTTTTTATTTGTCTAAACTTGTGTCCAATAACTATAGCTATCAATCATCGTCTATTGTTGTGGTCCGATTCTGGCATTATCAGAGCAGTCCAGTCGTCGCTCAATGCAATCCCACTTTCAGCAACCTTCACCCCGGCGCATGAGTGGACATGGACGTTTGACAGTGAAACGCGGACTTGTGTCGCTGACTGCATCCGCATCGGTGCACAGTGGTCAGAGATCGTCAGTAAATGGCCAAAACTGTGATAGTAAATCTCTCTCCAATACGTCACTTTGTAAGCATTAACGACTAACTTTAATCATAGAGAACACTTTCAACAAGTAATTGAATCCAAGAAATGTCACTGGAGATCTTTAAATTCAGTTTGAAATGTCAAGAACGGTGATTTTTGATGACTTGTTTTCTCTGATTTTTGGCAATTTTTTTCAACCTTAGACCAGAAACAGTGATTTTTAATGACTTTTTTACTCTGATTTTTGGCCACTTTTTTCAACCTTAGACCAAAAACGGTGATTTTTAATGACTTTTTTTCTCTAGTGTTTGGCCACTATTTTCAACCTTAGACCAAATACGGTGATTTTTAATGATTTTTTTTCTCTGATTTTTGGCCACTTTTTTCAATCTTAGACCGAAAACGGTGATTTATAATGACTTTTTTTTCTGATTTTTGGCCACTTTTTCCAACCTTAGACCAAAAACGGTGATTTTTAATGACTTTTTTTTCTCTGATTTTTTGCCACTTTTTTCAGTCTGAGACCATTGTGCGTTAAGCTAGAATATAATCACCATATGGAGTGCGTAGGCAGTAATATCCCCCCTCCCTCCCAAACCATCGCATTCCGTAAAAATGCCCACCCACCCAACTTCCTCTCACGTCCTACTATGGTTTTACAGAAATTTTCAGTAATTAAATTTGCGTCTATACAAAGTGCGTGATTTTGTTCATTATTGACGACTTAATAACAGATAGTTATTTTAAAAAGCTGGTATTTTGCATAAACTATCTCTCTTGGCTATGAAATTTGCTTTCCCAAAAAATACTACTCTAAAATGGCGGAGTTCAAATTTGGATTCAGCGACCATCAGTACATTGAAATCGACTCGCAGACTTACAACTCTCCAAGTTTTGCAAGCTAAATTCCATATTGGCTCCTAGTTCCAGCTGTGTTTTTGAAAAGTACCATCAGTCAATTAAAGAATGGGACTAAAATATGTGGTCCCTTATGCGCCAAGCGGCCGATGACTTATATTTTAGTCCCATTCTTTAATTGACTGATAGTACACCGGACAAAATAAATTTCTGAAATAGCTGTAGGCACAGCTGAATTTGCAAAAGTCTCATTGCAAAAAAGTGACTGAGCAATCCACATCGCAAAAATTGTAAAGTAAAATACTGCAAAACTCATATGATTTGTAGTTTTTGCTATGTTTTCAATGTACTATGACCTTCAAAAGAAAGTCCTCTCCATCGAAATCGTCCTTGAATTTTTTTTTTTTCAATATTTCCCAAACAGTTTTAGATTTGTTAAGGCATACGTTCAAGTGCCAATTTTAATCAACTCTGAGAAACCGCGAAAATTGCAAAATTCTTTAAAATTGGTCGAAAAATGGAAGAATGAAAATTCCAACCAGGATACATTTTTTGAGAGTCACACATACCTTGTAAAAAGTGCAGTGTGATTTTGTGAAACTTGCCATGTGATTTGTATTGCCGGGCTATCAATGATCAAATCAAATAAGTTTGCTTCATTTCTCCACCTTCACTGGGCACGTGTCATATTACGAACGCCACTTACATACAATCCTATAATTATTACAAAAGTCGTCTCTACCATCAGACCATCAGAAGTTGAAACTGCAACCTACCTATTCTTAATCCAGTATCCTACAGTGGCGAGGCGTGCAATTGGGCAACGTTGTAATGAGTCCATTCAAATCCATGTAATAGGTCGAATTTGAAGGCGTTCACCGAACACCCAATGGATTTAAATGGACACATAACAACGTTGCCATATTGCTCTCTACGCCACTGGTATCCTGCTGTATCCTACTAGTATCCGAGTACTCAACACTATAACATGTCAAATTGTCAAGATGCTGAAATGCGACAGGTATAAATATGCTTTCGGACGACAAAAAAGGACGTATAAGTTGTTTATCGGCCGATTTGCATCTTTTGTATCTCGGGGTACTTTGGGTTAGGAAAAACATTTCTGTGGCTGAATATTTTGGGGCTGCCAGGCCTAGGCAATGAGTCCCGACCCTTGAGCTGGAAAAAGGGACAAACAGCCTCAAGATTTGTGCCGGGTGCCCCCTGACCCTTTATCTCTGATTTTGTTAATTCACATTCTGTTGCGCTTGAAGCATCGCATCGCTTGTGACGATAAAACGTAAGATTTAACTCGACTTGATGGAGTTCGGAGTGCGGGCGGACCCTCTTACGACTCTCAATCCAATGGTTGTCTTGTCGTTTGTTGTCCACTGTCCTCTGGCTATGCGCGAAGACTGAAGAGTGGCGTTCACTACTCTTGTTCAATTTGGTCGTCTTGTTGGTTCATTGCAGCCGGGAGCGGGAGCAGTAGGGGTAAGAAGAAAAAAAAAAAAACGTGTTCAAATTGAAATTAAGTTTCTGATCTGGAAGCGTGTATCTCTAAAAAATTGAAGCAGAGCTGAGCTGACCACTTGCGCAGTCCCGCAAACTCGGGCTCGGGAGCGCGATATAGATCACAGCGCGAGCGACGCAGGCGCATTGCGACCGACGGGACGCGGACGATACGGGTGATAGCCGCACACGTGTCACGATCCGTGACGTTTCACGAACGTTCTTTAAACTAGCAGACGCACAGTGGTTCGAAAACACGAAGTTTTCCGAATAATAATCATGTGTAAGGACAACAAACCAACAGGCTATATATTAATCTAAAGTTGAAGTCTAATGGATAACCTACGTAATCACCATGGAGGATTTTCAGGTTAAATTTAAGGTGTTCTTTTTTTTTTTTCATTTATTCCCATATCTTTGTAAATGCAACTGCACAGTGGATGGAAGCATGTTCTTATCTCAGTTCGTTGCAGTGGCGGTTCATGCAGTTTGGCATCAATGTTTTTCCTCCATTTGATTCTATATAAAACAATCGAAGCAGCGCTTCACCAGCATTCGATTGTTTCACATAGAATCAAAAGGAAGAAAAACATTGCTGCCAAATGGGGTTGTTGTAAAGGTCGGAATTTTATGTTTTTAATTACATATTCTGAAAACGTTCGCCGAGTAGAGCATTTTCGTTTTTTTGTTTTTTTCCTACGACCAATAGAAGCCGAGATAATCGACTTTGAAACATCGCCAATTATTGCATCATATATACTAATTATTGCGCAATCCAGTGCACTACGGTTCTCATATCTCGTAAACTTCCAAAAATAACCCTATCGACCTATACCTCATTTTGAAGCAGAAGTCAAACGGAATCGTTCTGTGCAAATCTCAGGTCTCTAACTGCTGTCGTTCCAAAATGGCGGGTTTTTTTATTTTTATATTCTGGCGCCATCTTAATATTTGGATCGGCGCCATTTTGGAACGATAGCAGTTAGTGACCTAAAATTTGCACAGACCGATTCCGTTTGACTTCTGCTTCAAAATGAGGTATAGGTCGATAGGGTTATTTTTGGAAGTTTAAGAGATATGAGAACCGTAGTGCACTGGATTGCGCAATAATTAGTATATATGATGCAATAATTGGCGATGCTTCAAAGTCGATTATCTCGGCTTCTATTGGTCGTAGGAAAAAAACGAAAAAACGAAAATGCTCTACTCGGCAAACGTTTTCAGAATCTGTAATCAAAAACATAAAATTCCGACCTCTACAACAACCCCATTGCACAAGGCGCCACTGATCCGTTGTATCAAGATAAATGGGAATAAATTGAAAAATAATACCTTTAACCTTACCTAAAAATGTCACGCAAACAACGAATAACAGTAAGAAGTATCGACCATAGACCCATGGGTGGATATAGGCATTCATTTCTTTCTCTCTATACTCCCATTCGAGCACACGTGTCAGAAAAGGATAGCAAAGAGGGCCATCACATGACTTTGGAATCTTTCTTGTCCTTTTTTAACACACAGATTCGAATGGGAGGAGAGAGAGAAAGACCAACCCCCGTGTATACGCCTATGCACCAACCATCGCATCGGTAGACCCAATAGACCTGTTTAGTGTGACGTCACGAAAAAAATTGGTTCCAAACAAATGCTCCATCTCACTCTCTCTCTCTCGTGGGTTTTCCCATAAGAAACAGGATCCACATTTTCAAATGCAAATTTGTGGTAGTAAACAGCAAGTTCTCTCAGATTTTATTTCACCATCGGATTCCACGTACCCTAAAATACAAACGCGCTGCATTAACATTTTTGAAACATCACGCATTAATTTAAAATCACAGTTCTACCGAAGAAAGTCCTATGTTTCGTCCTTGTCCCAGTGTCCCACTCACAGTTTCTTATGGACACAGAATTCTAGTATATAGGCTCATCGGCACCATCACACCACGTGTTATACCTCGAACAAGCTTCAACACAAGAGAGGTTAGGATTATTGAGTGTCATGGCGGTGATACTCCCATAAGAGACCGTGAGTAATACAAGGACGAAACATAGAACGTCTTTCGGTATAACTGTAAATGGGGCTATTGCACACTTTTGCTATAAGCGATTTAATAGTCGATTATGGCGTAAAAACCTCAAAAAATAACGATGGCGGCACTAAAAACTTCCAAAATCCACTCCTAAACTCAATAAACGCAGTTATTTGCGCGAGCGTAATGGTGGCCGAAGGCACTAACAATGGGAGATTCCCATCTAACAATTCTGAAACTCCATCAAGAAGTGGCCAATAAGAGACTATACTTTCATTTGACACCGGTGTCACTTGGTGTTGCGGTACCATTCATCGGATGTGGATCATCACTCTGATGACTAATTACTCTGTGAATCATCCTTGTCAGCATAGAAAGAGTGACGAAATTAAGATAGGAATCTCCCATTGTTAGTGCCTTCGGCCACCATCACGCTCGCGCAAATAACTGCGTTTATTGAGTTTAGGAGTGGATTTTGGAAGTTTTTAGTGCCGCCATCGTTATTTTTTGAGGTTTTTACACCATAATTGACTATTAAATCGCTTATAGCAAAAGTGTGCAATAGCCCCATTGTAAATTCGTTTGTGATCTTTTAGGAATGGGGCAGTTGCAAGGGTCTGAAATGTTCAGTTTTTTATAAAGAAAATGAAAGTACTTGATGAGCTGAGAAAAAAAAATGCCTTTGGTTTCTAATTAAGTCCCACTGTTCCGGAGATGAGATTTTGGCCCAAAATACATTGTTTTAAATGGGAATTCCGCGTAGTGACGTCACTACACCCACGATTTTTTGCAACTTTACACGGAGAAAAAGCTTTGGGTAGGGGAACCAAAGTCTGCGGTGATTATATAGTTGCTGAGGCGTCTTTGGGCAGGGGGACTAAAATCTTTCGTCAAAGCAACCAAAGTCTTTGGAAGTTGGTTTCCCTCGCCCAAAGACTTTGGTTGCTCTGTCCAAAGATTTTAGTCCCCCTGCCCAAAGACGCCTCGGCAACTATAATTCTGCCCAAAGCTTTTTCTCAGTGTATACGATTGTATCTCCAAAACCGAGACACTTAGAAAAAAACCAAAGGCACCATTGTTTTCAGCTTATCAATTACTATCATTTCCATTATAAAAAACACACAATTTTAGACCCTTGCAACTGCCCCATTGTGTTATAGTGGAAAGATACTTTAAGGTACGTGAAATCTAATGGTGCAATAAAATTTGAGAAAACTGGTGGTGAACTAGCATGAATTTGCGTTCGAAAATTTGGATCTGATTTCTTATGGGTAAAAATCCACGAGAGTGAGCGAGATAAAGCATTTGTTTGGAACCAATTTTGATCGTGACGTCATCACTAAACAGGTCTATTCGGCAGCACTGGTAGCACCGTTTTGCTTGCTGTGCTGCTTCACGCTTTGCAGGAGCCTTAGGAGAGGGTGGATTCACTCGTGGTTTGTTTGTCCTTGCTACCAACAGAGTGCGCTCAGCTTTAACTGATTGAGGTGCATTGTGTCGGCGGTCGGTGGCGATTGCCGATCGGCGCAGCGGAAGGGGTCAGGTTCAGTGCCCATTGTGATTCTTCTCAATGGGCCACGGAGAGAGAGAGAGAGAGAGAGAGAGAGAGAGAGAGAGAGAGAGAGAGAGAGAGAGAGAGAGGAGAGAGAGAAAGAGAGAGAGAGAGAGGGAGAGTGAGAGAGAGAGAAAGATGTATAGATAGATAGAGCTACATGATAGGTTTGAACCAGTTGACTGTAGCCACCGAGCGGTTGGCTAACCGAAATTCAGTCCATCGGTAAGATCTTCCTTGAGGGGCGAAGAAGAAGTCTATAACAAGGCAATCAAACAGTGAACAGTGATCAAAATGTGGCAACGTTGAATTTTGTCCGCTTAAACCCATATAAAACGTCGAATGACAAGGTGTCCACCGAACACCCAATACTTCGATCTATTTTATGCGTTTAAATGGACGAACTGTAACGTTGCCAAATTGAGTGCTGCGCGCCAAAGCAATCAAATACTGGTGAACTGCCGATGAACTCCATGATAAGCGAAATAGGACAAGGTGATTGAAAGAAATTAAGACAGGGATGAAAAAAAAAAAAAAACAAAAAACAAAAAAAAAACAAAGGAAAGAAAACATACGACACAATTTTTTTTTTAAATTTATTATTACTATTTTATTTTCATTTTAAAGTTTAAAAGACTTCGCCAACTATAGGTTTAGAAAACAATATATGCTACAGACCACGCACAAGTCGATCGCTCGTTCACTAACTTTATTTCCCGAGGGACTCAACAGAATAACATAGTGAGCGACGTCCGGGTCATGGGCGGATACAGGGAATTGTCTTTCTCTCTCTCCTCCCATTTGAAAACGAGCGTTAGAAAAGGACAGAAGAGGGGGCCAAAGTCACGTGATGCCCCTCTGCTGTCCTTTTCTAACACATAAGTTCGAATGGATGAAGAGAGAGAAAGACAATTGCCTGTATCCGCCCATGATCCGGATAGACCATAATGTTAACGGCTGGTACTTCGCTGTTTTTTCCTCATTAACTTGTGACCTGAACAGTCAACACCTTTGCTCATCAGCCAACGTATGATCCAGCTGTACCTAAATGTGTGTATGAATGTGTATTGTACTTAAATTCATAGAATTCGTTCAAGTTTTTCATTTTCACGTAATCAGAAAAGTTGATATTTAAGTAAGAGCCGGACGCATAGTTCGGTGACTACTTGAACGAATTCAATTATACTATCCAAGTAATGCTTATATTGAAAACAAAACTCCCTGTAAAACCACGACTTACGACATACTTTATAGTAGCCTAATAACATATCTAAGGAAGGAAAAAGAACTTACACCGGCTCACATTAAAATATTTAATAATTTAACGAAAAATTGGAATTTTTCCGTGAGGAATACAAAATCGACTCACTTTGAGGTTGTAAAATACACCATTAAAGTTCAAATAACCCGTCAACGTTCACTGAAACCTAAAAATGTAAGCCTTCAAGAGTAAGCAGAGCCATTTTACACGATTTTTTAGACCATTTTAAATGTTGACTATTTTCGGGGCCAAAATTAAACCTGCCTTATTGACACTCCTCCTTTCGTGTATTTCAATCTTACGCATGGCGACCGTGACTTGGAAATCAAACGATTTGAAATTGTCTGTGCAGCAAGGAATGAGAGAGAGAGGGAGAGGGAGAGAGAGATAAAGAAAAAGAACGTTGCGTGAAGTAATTATCGATCGATAATTAACAAAGATAGGAGAGATGGGATTGCGCACGGACAGACGAACGGGAACGTGTCTGAATCATAAAAGGGCGACCCTACAGACTGACCAGTCTAGCAGAGTCGGTTTGGACACGTCTACGTATGTGCGAGTGCGTTTATATTATCGATAATAGATAAAATTTAACACCAATTCATTCATTTTCTCACTCCTCTTTTCAGGAAGTAGGAATAAATAAGTAACCTAATTATAAGACTCGGGCCAAAAGGAACCCTATTAAAATAAATTGGAATTGTTTATATCAGTAACCTATGCGAGAAAGATCACCGCCATACGCTTGGCTATAGGGCCAGGCTCTATAGGGTAGCCTACAGGAAATGATCGAGACCACCGCCTTTACTATACACTGTACAGTGTACAGGGTGTTTGAAAACAAACTCATGTGCCAAACTTTTGGACCGTAATGTTGCAGTCAAAATTTTACTTTTTTCCCCATTAACATGGATCCAAAAATGCGTCATATTGAGCTATAGCCTGCAGAAATCCCTAGTAAAAATGTTTCATGGCCAATTTGCTATGGAAATAAAATCCACCAGTTTCCATGCGGAAATTTATTGGGTTTCCATGAAAATTGACGCCCATGAAATTGATTTTTAGTTCCCATAGTGATGGTTGAAACTGGTCATGGAGCATTACATCAGTGAATGGTCACTTTAATAGCAGAGCTGGGCGAAGTTGGGGGGGGGGGGTCGATTACTCGATGTTATGGTCGTTTTTTCGAAAGGCGATTTTACGGTAATCAGGGCTCATTTTTTACAAGTCACTCATCATGATAGTTGGCCAAGAATTGGAACTAATCGAAATGACCCTAGAGTTTACTATTTATCTGCGAGGACTTCATTTAATTACCATTCAAAGGTTTGACGATTACCAATTACCGAGTAATCCTGTAGTAATCGATTACATTCCTATTTGCCCAACTCTGTTTGATAGGCAACTTGCAAGTCTCCGATCAGACTGACCATTGAAATTAGGAATTCACAGAGTAGTCACCAGATGAGTGATTAACAGCCGACATCTCCCTTTTTATTCATCTGAATGTACTGGTAGAAAAAGGATAGGAAGAGGGGATTGATCCCCCTTTCCTATCCTTTTATATTTTACACATTTTAATGGACAAAGTGAGAGAAGGGTAATTTCTAGTTACGCCACTGCATTCTATATTAATTAGTTAATGAAATTAGTGTACTTATGAGAAAGAACTCAGCAATATAAATGGATTATAAGCCCTCCGAATAGTCACACTTGATGTTTTGAAGGCTCTTTTCCGGCGCCGGCCACAACCGTGGCCAGTGTATCTAACTGACAACATTGACGGGTTCTTCCGATCCAAAAGATTCTACATAATATTCTCTCTGACGCTATCACGCTGGTTCAGCCACCACAAAATGGTCTGTGCTCGTCAAAAAGTGGCCAAAAATCAGAAGTAGGTTTTCCCACCAATTCATCATTTATAAACTTTTCAGACCAATCTTAATCATAGCAAGCTCTTTGAGACAGGTAAATTAGTCATGGAAATGTCACCAAAAAGTTTCAAATTCAGCGCAAACGATAGAAAACGATGGTTTTTGATGACTTATTTTCACTGATTTTTTGCCACTTTTTTTCACCGATTTTTTGCCACTTTTTTTACTGATTTTTTTCCAATTTTTTTCCGATCTCAGACCATAGTACGCCTTGAGTTAGTCATGGCCGAGACAAATTCTAAACATGATACATGACGCAAAGAAAGTGAGTGATGCTCGGGAAACGACACAGTAACCGTGTAGTATCCGAGTGTCATAGTAAGATGGCAACTTTGTGCGGCGCGGGACATGGAGCACTTATCCCCGTCGTTAAACACCCCCCTCTATAGTCTATCCCACCATCCTCCTCCCATCACCAGTTGAGAATTTTCGTAACACCTTGCGCCTGCCTCTGTTTACCAGGCAGGGCTGCCGTTTTGCATATCTTCATATATCATTTCCCCCGTTCAAATCAATATAAACTTTCTGAATTTCCCGCCGAAATTTGGTCACAAATAAAATTATAAAAATCTATTAAACGCCCGGCCTTAATGATGACGTTGGGCACTTAATTATAATGAGGATTTCTTGTCTTAAGCTTGTCACTCTTCCTCAGTGGGGAAGGAAGATTCATATCCTATAATATATTTGTAAGAATCCTATATTATATTTGTAAGAATGAAGCTAAGATCCTGGAGAACCGTTGCACCGTTCGGTAGGGGCCTGGTACCGATCGGTAGGGCTCGGCTTCAATGCTTCGGGAAAAATATAAGTTTTTCCGTGCGGGCCCCGCGTCCCTTTTTAAAATGCTAAAAACTTTTCTCTGGAAAAGTTGTGCGAGTGCGAAAAGGATGCGAATCAGTTCGTTTTGCAAGGGTGGGAGAGAGAAGCGAGATTTTGTCATCCTTTTTTAAATGCATACGTGCGGACGAGCATACGATTTTGTACGCGTGTGAGCGAGAAACGTGCTGCTCTGTCAATTTTTTTTTTTTTTTTAATTTGATCGAGCGATTTGACGTTACCGTGGAGATTGTGATCATATGTTTTTTGCGCGGAAGGACCAACGACCTCTATATAAGACCGGCAAACGAATACGAACCAGCGTAACCCGCAAGAAGGAAAGTTAGGTTAGGAATAGAGGTGCTTGGCCGGATAGGAGCACCTCTGTTTACACGTATTTTTATGAAGATGTTCTCTTCCGTTTTCCGCTTCTAAAACTCCTAATTTTACACGGATTTTGCTTTTCTTGGTCTTAATAGAAGGAGGATAGCTTGGGCTTTGACCTCCGCCCTACCGGGTCCGGTAACGTTTTTTCGAAAATATATGGAAAATATAAGTCGTTGAAGTGGACACCCGTTGGTATGCTCTGAAGACCTTGCAAATCACGTTCGCCTGTTTACGACGATTCAATCTGTCTACAAATCGGCTTTTAGTCATTTTTTGAGTCTACTCCTTCACTCTCAGTCCTTTTAGTACTAAATTCTTCAAAATCCGTAAGTTTTAGTGGCTGAGGAGGTAATTTTTCTATACTGTGTAGTGTTTACCAGTAAACCCTCCTGTGTTAGAGTTCGTAGTTACTGAACTTGAGTTCGTAATTTCTGTACATTTCCCTTCTGGAAGATTTTTCATTCCTAATATTGTTTTATCAATCTGCGCCATCATCAGTGTCTATAAAATACTGTGATTGTGGTGAAACCCGCCCGCCGTTAACTCAGGATGTCGGATCGAGCCGACCACTGAAAGGGTTCTGGTTAATCATCATCAATTTTGTGAAGTACTAATCATGTCAGGAGTGATTCCCTCTTATTCCTTTGTTTAGTCGCAGCATATATCAGCCTTGAATCAGGATTCATCTAAAAATTCCTCTCTTTGAACCATCTGTGGTTTTTGCGCAGTCTTCGGAATCTTTAAGGTGAGCTTGGAGGGGGAGGCTGAGAGAATGGCATATAAAACTTGTGTCAAGATTTCTACGAACAGAACCTAGAGGCTCATTCAGTTAAGTTCATGAAGTCCTATCGGAAAGTATTAGATGGCAGTTATATGAAGGGCCCTGTTTCTTCATCACACATTTTAGCATTTTTAGCTGCTGTGACTCGGACTGCTGTGAACCGCAGCCGCTTACGGGAACACTTTGGGAAACGGACCGAACCGCCATAAGCCGCAATGAGTGCGAGTGAGAAACCTTAAAACGCGAAGAGTTTCTCTCTCGCACTGGCAGTCTCTTACGGGAACAATTTGGGAAACTGACCAAACGGCCATAAGACGCAATGAGTGCGAGTGAGAAACCTTGAAGCGCGAGAGGTCTCTCTCTCTCGCACTCGCAGTCGCTTACGGGAATGATTTGGAAACGGACCGAACCGCCATAAGACGCAATGAGTGCGAGTGAGAAACCTTGAAACGCGAAAGGTCTCTCTCTCGCACTCCCAGTCTCTTACAAGAACAATTTGGGAAACGGACCGAACCGCCATAAGACGCAATGAGTGCGAGAGAGAAACCATCAACCGCGAGAGGTCTCTCTTTCGCACTAGCAGTAGCTTACGAGAACACTTTGGGAATCGGACCGAACCGCCTTAAGACGCAATGAGAGCGAGAGAGAAACATTGAAGCGCGAGAGGTCTCTCTCTCGCACTCGCACTCACTTACGGGAACACTTTGGGAAACGGACCGGACCGCCATAAGACGCAATGAGTGCGAGAGAGAAACCTTGAAACGCGAGAGGTCTCTCTCTCGCACTCGCAGTCGCTTACGGGAATGATTTGGAAACGGACCGAACCGCCATAAGACGCAATGAGTGCGAGTAAGAAACCGTAAAACGCGAAAGGTCTCTCTCTCGCACTCCCAGTCTCTTACGGGAACAATTTGGGAAACGGACCGAACCGCCATAAGACGCAATGAGTGCGAGAGAGAAACCTTCAACCGCGAGAGGTCTCTCTTTCGCACTCGCAGTAGCTTACGAGAACACTTTGGGAATCGGACCGAACCGCCATAAGACGCAATGAGAGCGAGAGAGAAACCTTGAAGCGCGAAAGGTCTCTCTCTCGCAGTCGCAGTCGCTTACGGGAACACTTTGGGAAACGGACCGGACCGCCATAAGACGCAATGAGTGCGTGAGAGAAACCTTGAAACGCGTGAGGTCTCTCTCTCGCACTCGCAGTCGCTTACGGGAATAATTTGGAAACGGACCGAACCGCCATAAGACGCAATGAGAGCGAGAGAGAAACCTTCAACCGCTAGAGGTATCTCTCTCGCACTCGCAGTCGCTTACGGGAACACTTTGGAAACGGACCGAACCGCCATAAGACGCAATGAGTGCAAGGAAGAAACCTTGAGAGAGAGACCTCTCCCGTTTCACGGTTTCTCTCTTGCACTCATTGCGTCTTATGGCGGTTCGGTCCGTTTCCCATAATATTCCCGTAAGCGACTGCGAGTGTGAGAGAGAGACCTCTCGCGATTCAAGGTTTCTCTCTCGCACTCATTGCGTCTTATGGCGGTTCGGTTCGTTTCCCAAAGTGTTCCCGTAAGCAACTGCGAGTGCGAGAGAGAGACCTCTCGCGTTTCAAGGTTTCTCTCTCGCACTCATTGCGTCTTATGGCGGTTCGGTCCGTTTCCCATAATATTCCTGTAAGCGACTCACAGTGTTCGGAGCGACCCGGATCTCTGGCAGAAACCTCAAATTTGAAATCGGCTCTGAAGTTGGTTCAAAGGCCTTAGCTACCTTCTAAAGGGTATAGAACATGCATGTTAGCCATATTTGATGAATTTGGAAGCCCCATACTTGCCCCCACAGACATGTGAAAGTACCGGTTTTGACGCGAATTTTGAGTCAACTTGGGTGGGTTTACACATAATTGTAAAAAAAACAATAGTATTTTACTCACATTCCAATTTAGACCTCTATACTTCAATTAGGACATATGAACTTACTTTTAAGCCGTTTAAATATTTCTTTCATGTTTATTATGAGGGGGGCTGGACCCCTCAAAAATCGACTTTTCATCTGCATTTGTGCCCTTTTTGGAGGACGTTTAAAAAATGCCCGGGATTGCCCGGCAAATCTAAGGCAAAGAACGTTCAGAAAAAACATTTTTCTGAACGATTCAACAATAATATCCTGCCCCAACTTGCCCCCCTTTCATATTTTTGTGTTTAAAAGTGCCTCCGCGGCTTGTGTGGGACTTAGTCATTTTCACGATCGTGAGATGAGCCATGTTCGCGTGTCAATATCTATTTTTCCCAGCATTGCCCCGGGGAAATATGGTAAGGAAAGTTCAAAAAAACATTTTTTCTGAACGATCCAACAATAATATCCTGCCCCAACTTGCCCCCTTTTCATATTTTTGTGTTTAACAGTGCCTCCGCGGCTTGTGTGGGACTTAGTCATTTTCACGATCGTGAGATGAGCCATGTTCGCGTGTCAATATCTATTTTTCCCAGCATTGCCCCGGGGAAATATGGTAAGGAAAGTTCAAAAAAACATTTTTTCTGAACGATCCAACAATAATATCCTGCCCCAACTTGCCCCCCTTTCGTATTTTTGTGTTTAAACGTGCCTCTGTGGCTTGTGGGGGACTTAGTCATTTTCACGATCGTGAGATGAGCCATGTTCGCATGACAATATCTTTTTTTCCCAGCATTGCCCCGGAGAAATATGGTAAGGAAAGTTCAAAAAAACATTTTTTCTGAACGATCCAACAATAATATCCTGCCCCAACTTGCCCCCCTTTCGTATTTTTGTGTTTAAACGTGCCTCTGTGGCTTGTGGGGGACTTAGTCATTTTCTCGAAAATAAAAATAAAAAAATAATAAATGACATCTAAAGTTAAATCTGATATAAGAAATGAAATCTACGACCTAAGAAACCGCATAGTACCAAGTTTCAATGAAATGCGAGCATGCTAGAGGTTTCCGCCAAAGATCCGGGTTGCTCCGAACACTGTGCGACTGCGAGTCCGAGAGAGTTATCTCCCGCGTTTCAAGGTTTCTCTCTTGCAATCATTGCTTCTTATGGCGTTTCGGTCCGTTTCCCTAAGTGTTCCAATAAGCGATTGCGAGTGCGAGAGAGAGACCTCTCGCGTTTCAAAGTTTCTCTCTCGCACTCATTGCGTCTTATGGCGGTTCGGTCCGTTTCCCATATAATTCCCGCAAGCGACTGCGAGTTCGAGAGAGAGACCTCTCGCGTTTCAAGGTTTCTCTCTCGCACTCATTGCGTCTTATGGCGGTTCGGTCCGTTTCCCATAATATTCCCGTAAGCCACTGCGAGTGCGAGAGAGAGAGACCTCTCGCATTTCAAGGTTTCTCTCTCGCACTCACTGCGTCTTATGGCGGTTCGGTCCGTTTTCCCCAAAAAATTCCCGTAAGCGACTGCGAGGGGGAGAAGAGACCTCTCGCGTTTCAAGGTTTTCTCTCGCACTTATTGCGTCTTATGGCGGATCGGTCCGTTTTTCCCCAAAAAAAACCCGTAAGCGACCCGCGAGTGCGAGAGAGAAACCTCTCGCGTTTCGAGGTTTTTCTCCCCTCGCACTCATTGGGTCTTATGGCGGTTCGGTTTTTTTTTTCCCATAATGTTTTCCCCTAAGCGACTGCGAGTGGGAGAGAGAGACCTCTCGCGTTTCAAGGTTTTCTCTGCACTCATTGCGTCTTATGGCGGTTCCGTCCTTTCCCAAATATTCCCGTAAGCGACTGCGAGTGCGAGAGGAGACCTTGCTTTTAAGTTTTTCCTCGCACTCATTGCGTCCTATGGGGGTTCGGTCCGTTTCCAATTTTTCCCAAGCGACTGCGAGGGGAGAGAGAGATCCGCTTTCAAGGTTTCTCTCTCGCCTCATTGCGTCTTATGGCGGTTCGTCCTTTCCCAAAATATTCCCGTAAGCGACTGCGAGTGCGGGGAGAGAGACCTCTCGCTTTCAAGGTTTTCCTCGCACTATTGCGTCCTATGGGGTTCGGCCGTTTCAATTTTTTTCCCCTAAGCGACTGCGATCGAGAGAGAGACCCCTCGCGTTTAAGGTTTTTCTCTCGCAATCATTCTCTTTTGGGGGTTCGGTTCGTTTCCCAAATTTTTCCCGTAAGCAAATCGAGTGCGAAAGAGAGACTCTCGCGTTTTAAAGGGTTTTTCCTCGCACTCATTTCGTCTTATGGCGGGTTTGGTCCGTTTCCCAAATTTCCCGTAAGCACTGCGAGTGCGAGAGAGAGCCCCCTTTGCTTTTAAAGGTTTTTCTCTCGCACTCTTGGTCTATGGCGGTTCGGTCCGTTTTCCCAAATTTTCCCCTAAGCGACTGGGGTGCGAGAGAGAGACCTTCGCGTTTAAGGTTTCCTCTGCACTCATTGCGTCTTATGGGGTTCGGGCCTTTCCAAAATTTTTTCCCGTAAGCGACTGGGGGGAGAGAGAGACCTCTGCGTTTCAAGGTTTCTCTCTCGCACTCATTGCTCTTTGGCGGGTTTGTCCTTTCCCAAATTTCCTAAGCGAGCGAGGGGGAGGGGGGGCCGGGCGTTTCAAGGTTTCTCCCTACCATTGGGCTTATTTTGTTTTCCCCAAAAAATTTAAGTATGCGAGTCAGGAAAACCCCCGGTTTAAGGTTTTCTTCCCCTATTGCTTTATGGGGGTTTGGTCCGCCCAAAGTGTTCCCGTACGGATGCACAGGAAACCTGGGGTTTTTTTCTTCTGCACTATTTGGTCTTATGGGGTTGGCCGTTTCCCCCAAATTTCCCCCAACCTCATGCCCAGAGAGAACCTCCCCGCTTTATTTTTCCGATATTTGGCTTTGGGGGTTCTCCCCCAAAAATTTTTGAAGGACGGAGGCGAGGAAGTTGGTTTTAAACCCCG